>NQII01006438.1:51296-61836 GCA_002778355.1 Clitarchus hookeri | reverse complement strand
TGAGAGAGTGATTAGGGGGGAAAGGGGGAAAGGGAGGGTAGAGAGAGAGGGATGAGAGAGGAGGGAGAGGGAGGAAAGAAATGGAATGATTGATCCTCCAAGAGAATTTTACTGTTTGCTCTGTCACTAGCAAGTACTCTCACATAATCTTGTGATCAGAGGCAAAACGTAAGGATGAGTTACTTTACCATTGTCTTTTTCACAATCAGAGGTTTTTGGGGTGTGTATACAACAGCTATAGGCTGTTCATGGCAAATTGAACCCTGCTTAGAATCTACTTTTCTTCTCATTTTGTATCCTTCTGTTATACATAACATTAAAATTGCAGTAAACCATTTCACTTTATTCATGTGTCATCCTAGAGACATACCGGAATTTTTAGAAAAGTACATGTGTTTATAATTATGGTTGAGCGATATTGCGATACCGCATATTGCATGCACTGCAATATTTTTTTAATTGCAAATGATATGTCTTTAGCTATATATCGTACCCACAATATTTTGTGATGATACAAAAATATTTTCTGATGGAGCAAAAATTTTTTCGTGATGCTAGGTTATTTTGTAATGCTGTAAAAAATTTTTGCAATGCTGTATTATTTTGAGATGCTGCAATATTCTGTAATGTGATTTTTGCGATGCTGTGATTTTCTACTATAGTCTATTTGCGATTTCTTCACACTTTTGGAATAAAACCTTTGAAAAATTCCCCCNTGGTTGTTTCCTAAATATGGCATGTATCACATGTATTTTAAACCTGTGTTAACATAAACGTACATAATTTTGGGTTGAATTGAATTTTTACTTATATTTTATCAATATATTATAATATTTCATTTATAATTAATATAAATAAAAACAGAGGAAAAATAAATGTGTTGGTTACGCTTAGTAACAAATTGTTATTGTGCAAAATATTATTAAAGTGAGTGTGCACCAATGCAGTGCGTTTTCCTTTTGGTGTAATTTTCTAGACTCGGCTAAGCTCTGCTTGCATGAGGTGGAGGAATATCCTGGAAGTAGAACTTCAGCAGGGTTTCAGAAAAGTTGGAAGTAACTGTGAATGGACTATATGATGCAATTTTCTGCAATGTTGTGACGTTTAGAAACAGCAGTATTTTGCGTTGCTGCGATGGCTAGCCATACACAATATTTTAGTGTTCATTATACAATTTCAATTTCAGAATGTATGTTACCCTTTGTTCAAGTGCAATATTGGGGATGCTGATTATTTCTAAAAGATTTTCTGTAATTGAAGAGAAAGTACCTGTGAAATTGAAGTGTTAATTCATACAAATAAATGGTTCTAAAGCTTTCCAGTACTTTATTTTTTGTGTTCACTTCAAAATATTTTACTGTATTAGCATATTGCAGTGATTGGTAGTTGTTGCAATTATGGAAGACTTAACCTTATATGATACTAAAGAGGACATACTGGAAGATTCATTTAAATAATTTTAGAAGTAAAAATGATTATTTTTGGCTCTGTTTGCTAAGTTGTTTTTGTATTGAGTTTTATGTTGTACGGTTATAAACAGAAAGTATAAAGGCATTGAGGACTCTCCCGATCACGATGATCATACCAAAAAGAGTAGTTTGAACTTTTATACTGACTTGAAGTCAGTGCTTGTAAATTTTAAGTCATGCAAGATAGAGGGAGACTTGGAAAGTCATATTTTACAGCTCATCACATGAGCGTGTCTCTAGTAGTGAGCAACACTATAAGAACATGGCTGAGTATATGTGCACATATATAAAATGTTTCTTTGCATGTATGTGTGCGCATGTGTAGGCATGTGGGTGAGTGTATGTGCAAGACAAGTAATGGAAGTGATGTGGAAAGCAAAGAATGGTGAAATGTAAGAAATGGTTGGACAGCGATACTTTTTTTAACACTGGCAGCGAAAATATTTGTAGGTATGCAGGTGTAACAAGACACTGAAAAGAAAGACTGACATAGATAGGGCAGCTCAGTTGTTCTATTTGCCTGTAAAAAGAAAGGTGCAGTGACACACATGTATCAACATTTTACTGACAGGTGATCACTGATAGCATGTCTAATCTTCCAAGGTTATTATTTTTGGTTATGCTGTTTTAAGAGTCGTAGAAGAGCGAAGAAGCTTCTCTATTTTTTCCACAGTCATACCACTACCATGCTGTTTAGAACGTTCCTCTTTAAGTAGTGCAAGGTTCATATTTTCACCTGCCATATCATCGGAACGAAACCCTCAGAGATAATAGTGAGTATTTATTACTTCACACAAAAAACATGAGACATGTCTTAAAAAACCAATGTTAAATGATGTAAGAATTATTAAAAATAACATTTTGGGTTGAATAAAAGAAAATGATGTGCTTAAATGTGACATGTTATTTCATTATAGTAAGATATTATAAAAATATTTTCTCCTGCTGTGTTTATTACAATTGTAATAATATACACCCCACAAAAAGTTTGAAATATTGTGGCGAGATAAGGCAGCTTGGGTGGTAGGAGTTATGTAGTTCATTTGTGATCAACAGAGAGTGCACTAGCACATTGAACAAGCCTGTGGCAAGCGGAAAACTGCAGTTTATATTCGTCCACAACCTCCAGAAACACTTCCAGATCTCATAAGAGCTGCCCAGGTGGAATGGAACCTTTGTCCGGAAGATGACATCAACCCATTGATTACAAGTATGCGACGGCATGTTAGGCACTTGTACAATGCACATGGAGGCCATACACCGTACTAAACTGCAGTACGGTGAGAAGAAAGAAACCCTCCCCAGTCAGACACACCATTACATTAGTTTTGTTGTTCTTTAGTGTTTGTCTGTGATATCGAAAAAAAGTTTTTTGATAGAAAATTTTTGAATTTCACATATTGTATTGGTACTATTGGTAACTTCTAATTGCTAAGCTTTCCTTTGTGTATATTCCATTCATTTTTGCATTCTGTATGTATAGTCCAAACTTTTTGTGAGGTATTTATTTACATATGTATCAAAATTTCTACAGATACAACGTACAACATAAGGCATAAATGCCTTGCAAATTAATACAGTGGCGAAAAATGGAAAATGAACACCCGGATGCAATGGTCCCACATGAATGGAGGTTTTATGATAATGATCACAGGGCCGTACACCTATGGGCAGAGGCTAGAGGGTGTCTTGAATAACGTCAGTATCTTGTGTAGCTGCCTTTAGCGACGATGCAGTCCTGCGTAAGGACGATCATAAAGGTGTCAAATGTCATCATGTTCCACGCTAATTCCACCTGTTGTTGCAATTGGTGGAGGTTTGTAGCTCGTATTGCAGACCGTACCAAACACTATCCCATCAAGTGCCACACATGCTCAATGGGGAACAGGTCGGGTGATCGTGCTTGCCACGGGAGTTGACTAACACTTTCCAGAGCGCATTGGGTAACACGAAACGTGTATGGATAGGCATTGTCCTGCTGGAAGAGGGTATCTCCTTGGTATTGTAGGAACGGCAACAAAATGGGCTGGATGATGTTCTGAATGTAGCATTCACTGTTCAGTGTTCCCTCAACAAACACCAGAGGCGTATGATCATTGTAGACTATTGCCCTCCATGCCATGATGCCAGGAGTTAGTCCTGTATGTTGCTACAGTATACACTCTGGTTGTTGCTGCTCTCCTCGTTGACGCCGCAATCACAAACGACCGTCACTGGCGCCAAGGCAGAACCTGCTCTCATCACTAAACACAACTCCACGCCATTTATCCTTCCAGTTGTGTCGTTTGTGACACCATCGAGGTAGGCTGCACGGTGATGAGGTGTGAGAGGAAGCCTGGCAAGTGGCACCCTTGATCATGGCCCAGTGTCCAGCAAATAGTAAATAATTGGTGATGGTCCTAGCTGATACCCTGGGTGAAACAGTGGCCCTAATCTGTGTGGCGGTCGCCGTTTCGTCTGATGCGGCGGTCCAGGCAGGAATCCGTATGCCACTGCCGTCCGGAACTATTGTTGGACCACAGACACCATTAACGATGCACAACAGACACTTCATGTTATACAGGTTGGGCGATTCTTCAGAAAGACCATCTAGACTCCCTCAGGCCATAATACGACCTCGTTCAAAGTCCATTATTGCACAAAGTGTGGTCGTCTATGCCAATGTGGCATGTCTACAATGCTTACTACACAAAGGCTGATGCTTGAAGCAACAGACTACTCTATCACCAAGTCAACTACAGTTGTATTGGGCTCAGTGGTGTTATGTCTAGAATGCTGTTCCTGCTCTGTCCACAGCACAGCACTGTTAATCATTGCATGTACTACCCTCTATCAGTGCTCCATGAGCATATAGTGTTTCTACGTCACAGCTGTAGTGGTGTTCATTTTTCATGTTCCCCCAGTGTATTTGTAATTGTACACTACTAATAAGTAAATGTCTGGTGTTGCTATTGTGATGTTACGAATTGATATTTATCACTCACTACCTGCAAGATTTGTGGCAATACTGTTACACTCTGGATTGTTTCCCTTGCCTTCCCACTCGAGCGTGAGAGGCGAGGTGTGTCCAAGGCATCACTGGTTACCCAAGAAGTGCATGGAGATTTATAAAGGCGCTGCAGTGCATGCTGCAATAAGTCTATCGGAACTCGTGCTACTTCTGTCCTTAAGAAGAATGAGTGTCTGGGGTTATCGTTGCAAGAACGTTCTGATTATTACCCTTGCCTCCACTCATGCATGACTCAAAGTGTTAGGAACTTTCTAGAGCGCAGCAGCTAGGCTATATAAAGTGTGGCGAGCCTCCGAGTAATCAGTCTACTAGAGGCTTGTGTGGCCTTCAGTGTTAGGTGTGTGAAGCCAGTGAAACGACCACCGGCGACAATGACAGTGACGAGCGAGAGTGAAGTTTGCGGATTGCGAGCATTGGTACAGCAGAGAGAGAGATTGGCGGGTGGGACTACTGAACTGGATGCATGAGTAAAATACATTTGGAATGATGGCAATAGACAGTTGAGTGAATATGTGTAAATAGCAAGCGTGAAAGTGACTGCAACCTATATAAAGAAAATGACAAGGACTTTAATTAGAATTCGGGATGACATTAAATATTGCACTCACTGAGAATAACAAGTGTTAATAGTGGAGATAGGATATATAATGTTGTAAAAAATACCTGTGTGTATATTTATAGCAATACAAATAAATATTTAAAAATTTTATTTAGCGTTTTGTTTATCGAGATCTCCACCACTTACGAACTCGGATGCACCCTTGGTGGCTCGTAACAATACATTCAGACAAATTTTTTTACAGCACCTTATGACACAAACGATTAGCCTAATACTTTTTGTACGAAAACATCACTTTATGTTACAAAATGAAAATGACTTTATTGATATGAAGGTAATTTCACCATAAAACTAACAAATCAACACCTAGTTAATGACAATGTGTGTCATGAAATCGTATTCACACATTTAATGCGGAGTCCAATTTTTCTCACACTACCTAGACTGAAGTTATTCATAGGAGCTCAGAATAAACAATGTTCATTCTGGCAACTACACACTGAACTGTTCACTTCAACCAAACGTTAACGTATTAAAAGTACCATAGGAATGTTTCATGTCTAGGATTTATCAAATTCGAAGTATTATTTGCTTAAAACAAGTTAAATATGTACAGTAGTATCCCCACTTGTAAACTGGTTCTCAACAGTCAGAATTTCTATATAATATTACAGATATAATTAAATGCACTTGACTTAAGTTTCTTCCAGATTTTTAATTAATATAACCCACTTCAATTTTATGTCACATACCAGGTTGGCTTAACTTGAAATGTTACAACTTTTTAGAGACCAGAAACTATATCAGAATAGAGCAAAAACCAATTTAAAAATGCACAATTTGACCTATACTTGCATTTATTATCCAAGTAAATACTTTATATTTGGAGGTACGAACTGTCACTAAAATCATGGTGTTAAGAGAACAGAAACACTGGAAACAAGGCCCATAAAAAAACTACAATTTAAAATCACAGGATTCAGAGGATTTAAAGACAAGAGGTAAAAAAACAACAGTGGACACAGTAACTTGAATTATTTGTCAGCCGAGTGATATAATGGAACTGTTAAGAAAAAATATGTTGTTACTATTGTGCCAATTTTCATACTTAATGTGCATAAAACCAAAAAATAACTGAGCTTCAGGTTTAATATTGTGGCTAGTACGGCCTAAAGAATGGATCCACCCTAAATACGCTGCCAACTTTACTACTACGGCATTCTTTGCGTTAAGATGTTTGCAGTTACAGGTAATTGTTTTTTCAAAAATTGATTCCAAAAGCTTTACCGTATAGCATCATGTATTTACTAATGCAATGTAACATAAGCCTAACACAATGTTTATTAAACTCTTCTTTTTCAATACTGAAATAAAATTTCTAATATAAGCACTACTATCGTATATTGTAATTTTTTGCATACATTTTTGAAAGTTCTGGAAGGTATTTTTTATAATGCTGTGAGGTACACTGAGAGATAACATTAAAAATGCAACACATTGCAATTTTTACCACAGTGATATATTCTGACTTATTGTTATGTAGTATATTATTTTTATCATAATAATATATGTTGCAAATTTTACAGCATCTCAATATAATGCAATTCCTATTATAGCATGAAATGTCAAAATTTTAGTTGTAGTGCAATATTTTGCAACTTTTACTGTGCTGCGATATTTTGTGGTTTTTATAGTGGTGCGATATATCACAGCTGTGTTGCGATATATCGCTGTGTTTATCGCAGTGTGATATATTGCATTTTTTAACATGGCGCAATATAACACAATTTTTATCGCAGTGCTATATACAGCTATTTTTATTGTGGTGTGATTGTCTAGAAATATCACACATCTCTATTTGTAATATGCAAATTTACGCTCCCATGTGTATACAACAATAAATACCAACTTCAGTAGTCATAAATTTAAACGTTACTTTCTCAGTACAACTTCAAGTCTTCAAACTATTTTTATTAATTTGCTGCCAACTTAAATTTTAAAAATATTTTGCACTTTCAAAAACCTAATTAAATAACATACACAGTTTACAACCAGGATACACTCCACCTGTACAAAATCACTTTATTTTTTGTTGCATACTGTGCAATAGTGAATAACTCAATGACAGTGTTCCCTGCACTGACAAACAGATAATTTTAAGCTATTCTTCCTATAATAATACTGACAAAGACAGGTGACAGCTATATGAACAAACTTCCGCTGCCAACATGAATAACACAATCTGTTTCTAATGAAGTTCTTTTTAAGGGGTAAACTTTCCATCCGTCTTCGTGCTCAAATACCCAGTTCCTGTACAGACATTGTACTTGAATGAGTCTGAAGTGTTTTGAATTGTTAAGAGCTTACTCTGAAAACAGCCCCGCACCGAAAAAATGGAAACAATAATACACATTAACATTACATTTCTTTCAATAAAACTTTCTAACTATTTTTAACACTAACCTAATAAACCCACACCAACAGGTGTCACACTGCTATTCAGTTTTTCATGTGGCTATTAAAACCAGACAACATGTCAGATGGCAAATCTTCAAAATCAGAATCTGTATCGATATCAAGGGCCCTTTCAGACACGGGATCATCAGGCCAATATTCAACAGAAGGAGATGCTAATGGGTGGGACTATTGGTATGAATGATTAATAGCACCTACTATTCAGGTAAAGTTTATGAGGCTGATGAAACTCTACCTGTAGTAAATTTGAGAGTTGATTTTGGAGTTTCTTAGGTGGGAGCTGTCATGCCAGTGGGTACTAAAGCATATATGTATTTATGGGCTGTAATTTTTTTCAACGGTTGATTCTAAAAGTGCTTACTATACTGTGAACAGCCTTTACACAAAGTTTTAGGCACCCATCTTTTACTCATTTCAACACCAAGGACAGCCCTGGTCGTTAAAGAGCCACACAACTGTGGGGGATAAATATTAGTGGTAGAGCAGTGTGATTCACATGCTATTTCATCTATCACCGTTTAAGGGATACACTATCCACAAGATAGTGGGCCTGCCCTCTCAACTACACTTTGGTTCTAAGCACACAAACACTGAAGTTTGCAAGAAAAATAAAGTGCTAGTAACTAAATATTTTGCTAGCCATCCATCATAGCTTTAAAATGTTAAAACTCTGAAGAGTTTCTAAATGCTAACGGAGACTGTTGGTAACAAACAATACAATCATTTAACAAAAATTTTGCACACTGATAGTTGTAAATGTTTACAATATACTGACCGTATAGTAGTTACAAAACAAACACTCAAAATTTTTCTTTAAAAGAAATTAAAATGTGAAATACTGGTAGCTTGTGCTAAGTAAGTATGTCATTATCTTCTGGTAAAAATTTTTTTAAAGACAGATTTTATACTTTTCATTTTACTCTTATGTTGTGTTCTACAAGTTTTTTATGGGTACTACATTTTCTCCTGCTCCATTCCATTATTTTCTGTCCCCCTCTCCCTCTCTCGTGTCATAATTTACTCTGCTTGGACAGAAATACACTAATTCTGTCCACATAGAAGGGCAAGTCAATTCCAAATCACTTTGGACTATCACAATATCTTATTCCATGATAGTACAATAAAAACTGGCATGCAACTTCTATCAGCTAATATATAACAAGCCACACACCTTGTTCATAGTTTCCCCAATTAATTCATAAATTGTCTTGTGAACCTGTAAATTCACTGGAGTTCTAAAATCATACCAAAGCTTGAAACCGCGATGGCTACTCCCATACGAGGATAGAAACATCCCTAGGTCTTCAAAAGGTAGAGCACTACTGACACCAAAAAACTTCACAGCCTCTTCAACTCCAGTTCTTGGACCATCCCACAGTTCTGAATGAGAGTCTTTCTTACGGACGAACAAAGTGGACGTGCAACTTCCCCCTTGTGCACCAGACAACACCAAAGCCGAATCAGGCTCCAGGCACCCACTCAGGTACAAAAAATCTGTGTTCTGTCGAAATACGTACGGGATCTTGTCTATCATGTAGACCTTGGAGGCTGATGGGATGACAACTAAGTGGTGGCGACTAGAATTGTTTTCATCTCGAGCAGAATACTTGAATATTTTTTCGAGAAGGGAATTTCTTCTTTCCTGAAATTCTTCTAATTTTAAGCCTGGAAACACCTGAAAATCAAAAATGGATGCTACACACACAAACCAAATGCAAATCTGGCAAAACCAAACTAAAATGATATAAAATGTCATTCAAGGAAGTAATGCAAGAGCTTTCCTTGTTAAGGTACTGTACATCATACAGATAAAGAGTTCTTTCCTGGGCTATTATTAGCACAGTACTGATGCAGTCCACAGAACCCCATACCTTGGAAGAATATAATTCAATGGTATAGCAAAATATAGCCTGAGTCAGTATGAAACATTAAATTGTGTTTCATCAGGTTTATTAAACAATTTATGTCATTAATAAGTTCTTTGGGAAGGAAATTAAATTCAGAGCAGTTTTGTAACCGGTCATTGTTCTTTTGTTGAGGCATATACTAAGAGTTATCAGAAATCACATACAGGTGACGTTTGCTGCGCTCAACTCATAGACGAGTGACTAACTATGTGACTCCAGACCAAAAAATTTCAGCGGTGTAAAAAATAAAAAAATTCTATATTTTTTTATGTCAGTGTTTTGTATGCAGTGATTCATAAAAATAACACGAATACAAGGCTACAAAATGCTTATGTTTTAAGATGACAGGACTTAACAAAAATTCGGCTCATTGCCGATATGTAAGAAAATGTCAAAATATGAAAACATTTGTGGATACATTACTTATAATTTACTTTTTGAGATATTATGCGAAGTACAATTTGATTAAGAGTGAATAGTCTATGGCAATTTTATGAGTCGTGAATTAGGAGACCTTTTAAATCCACAACAATCTGGATACCAACATGTTATTCTGAATGAGCAGTTATTTTTAATTAATGGTACTGGCCTTGTGAGATTGGCAAAACTCGGAAGACTAGTTACATATTGTTTATACTGTGTACAGGTACATAAGTTCATGATAAGACATAGCTTTTGAAAGATAACTATACGTTTTACTATCACAATTTTTAGAAGTTTCTAGTAATATACTCCTAGCAGCAACACTTTTTTAACCCAGTGAACTCCAAATTCTATTCCCACCCTTTGCTCATGGTGCTTCACCTATTTTTGGACACACGAGCCACCCCTGTGAGGGTGACCCACCTGAGAAGGTGATACAAATATCAAATACAATGCAGATTTTCTGTTTGAAAATTTTTTTGTAGCTTTGCCATTCTTTCCTTAACAGGGTTGACTACTTTAAGTTTATAAAATATAGAATATGCTATTATTTTCTGTGACATATTGCACCCATCCACACCAGCAAACCACGTTGGGATCTGGATGAATGTCAAGTCTGCATGCATGGCTTGACTGCATGTATAAGTTTTTAGCCTATTTGTGTGTACGGTGTGTCTGTGTGGTGCCCCCCCCCCCC
>NQII01006438.1:29791-49967 GCA_002778355.1 Clitarchus hookeri | reverse complement strand
GCCTGCATCCAAGGCCTACCACTTCGCTGGAACTCATCCCCAGATGACAGCCTACCCACAATCACCGATGAGTTAAGTATAAAATTCGTCGCCTAAAGAAGCCCCACTCAACCACGAATTTGCCCCGTGAATACGAGTAGCCAAAGCACTACAGTACCACACCTCTAAAGTTTTGATGTTGTGTATTTGTGAATATAGACACGAGACAATATATTCGTACTTCAAAATACAACTGTAATAGTCTACCTCATTACAATTCCCACAACCCCCACGCACTTTATAGTCGGTGCCTGGGGGGCATTAACTCTGACCATATAAGCCACCATGTCTTCTACAGTGGCGGTACCTGCGTTGAGTTAATTTACTACCCAATGTGAGGCCTGCAGTAATATACCTCAAGTTCAATTGACCGCCTATCATGAGGCCCAGCATAACAGGAATAAACTCACGCGAGCTGCGTCAAGTTAATTTGGCGCACAACTGTGGGGCCTAAATACATCAAGTTAAATCGGCTCCCAACTGTGGGACATGCACAGCCTAGCGTCAGTACTAACTGCATGCTGATGTCAAGACAACCAAAAAGGTGTATGGCCCAAAACATCACTTTTAAATACATAATCCGGTGCAAGGGAATGCATATGGATATTTGGAGCGATATCTGCTTGGTTGTGGGAACAAAATATTGTTAAATTTAAGCAAATACCCTACAAGTAAATTTATTTAATACCTGAAACTAAATTTTATTCATAGTGAATATAGGTTCAGAGTCAACTTTTCAAAACTAAAACATATGCCAGTTGCATTAGAGAAATATTTCAGTTTTCAATGATGTAAAAAAATAATTAGTACTTGAGAATCAAGAACTACTCAAATGAACGACATCATATTCAACACAAAAGAAGTTCTACCTAAACGATTATGATAAGTAGATTAGAAATTATTATACAAATAATGGCAATGTAAATAATTTAGACTATAAGCACTTTCATACATAATATGTTCCTGATATTTGTGTGTAAAAGTTGAATGTATGAAAATTGAATTATATATACACATGTAATAAGAGGGGTTCCATTTCAAAGTTACAAAAAAAAAAAAAAAAAATTGATTTTGGTAGAAAAATAATATATTTAATTTATAAACATGTTATCTTTAACAAGTATTTCATTGAAAATCACGTATAAATATACATGTGATACTTTCTTACCTGAAATGTTGATTTTGTATACCTATTTAATTGTAAGTGCTATGTGAATAAATAAGATAATTAAAAATGCTTCCTACTTTCTGTAAAATTGTCGTGCAAATGTAACATTTTATTTTGTAGGTTGTAAAAACTATGTAAACGTTTTTCAGAGATTCGTATATTATTTTANAAATGTAACATTTTATTTTGTAGGTTGTAAAAACTATGTAAACGTTTTTCAGAGATTCGTATATTATTTTAACAGACGCACTCATATATATTGTGTAAATATGAAAGCCATATCTAAACAGTAATAACATATGATCTGCGAAGGTTGGAAAACATGACAGGCAGTACTAGATGGCAACTAACAGTGTTATATCAATATGTTGGTAGATTGCTGACATATGAAAGACCAAATCAGTCGTATGATAAAACAATTAACCAAAGCTTAAACATAAAGACAAAAAAAGTGCTTACTACATTATATGCACTCATCACAAAGGTATCACTCGATTGATTTAATGCCACAAATCAATGTTTCCTTTTAAAAACGCAAGTTCTTCAACGATATTTGGTTAAAGTCGGTTCCTTAATTGTGTAATCACTTTGCCAGTGGTGCAGATTAATCTTTTGCTTTCAACACTTGTTGGAGGGGGTGACAGGTATGCTCTGGCAATGCTAGCAAGGGTGGGAAAACGTTTTTTGTTGTTGCGCCACCATTCAAAAACATTACAGGTATTAGGAATTAGATGTTCGTCTAAATATTTGGTTATTTCACTACTTTTTCGTGCGTATTATTATATAGCTGATGCAAGAATATGTGTATAAGTAGAAACACTGTACATGGCTTAGATTTGAAAGTAAGGGCAGGGCGGTAACTCATTTTTGGTACATGCATTTAAATTTTTTTAAGTCC
Organism: Clitarchus hookeri; assembly: GCA_002778355.1. Taxonomy (NCBI): domain Eukaryota; kingdom Metazoa; phylum Arthropoda; class Insecta; order Phasmatodea; family Phasmatidae; genus Clitarchus; species Clitarchus hookeri. Next base: position 47,862 of record NQII01006438.1, on the reverse strand, counting down.
GTATGCTTTAACAAGGCACTTATCAATGCACTGAACTTCCCTTTGTCAAAAACCAACAGTTTAAGCTATAAGGACTAAAAATCGATAGCATCTTTCCTCTTAANGCACTGAACTTCCCTTTGTCAAAAACCAACAGTTTAAGCTATAAGGACTAAAAATCGATAGCATCTTTCCTCTTAACGTTTTAAATTTTAATGGAATTATCTCATTTTTAAATGGAGTTATCGGCAGATATATCGGCTAAAATATTGGCCGATATTATCTGCTTCACTTGACCGATATATCGGCTGGACCCATATCGGTGAATCCCTAATTTAAATAGCACCCAAACTAAGTAATGTTCCGTGGTTTGGTTAAATTATATTTAACTTTTATAACCTCTCTGAGCTCCTCCGATTTAACTTATATTTCATGTAACGAGTTGTAACTAATATTATGTTCTATCTCTGAGTACTACGCATCTCCTAAATAATTAAATGTACAATTTTAAACTAAACATAACCATTTTAACAATATGTAACATGCCCTCTTAACAGAGAGGTCTTGACTGCCAATGAGGGTATTGAGAATGAAGCAGCGCTGGAATGAAAGGGCAGGGGAAACAGGAGATCCCCGAGAAACCCACCANCCCGAGAAAACCCGCCAGCTGACGGCAATGTCCGCCATGTTTGCCACATACAAAAATCTGGGTGTTCCTGCTGGGAATAGAACTCGATTCAACTTGGTGGGAAGCAAAAAGTCTAACTGCTACACCAACGAGGCCACCCGGAAAAAGGTGCAACACAACAATACAGATATGTTAACAAAGAAATTCAACTACATAATTTCTGTGAATTGTAAACAATAAGACACACTGATGATTTATAATTATTTCCAGTTGCACACAAGCCAGTTAATATATAGACAAAATCATTTCAAAAGGTACATTATGAATACTCCACTTTTTTTCTTTAATTTGCAATAAGGCTTATCTCCCATCAAATTTTATGAACAACACAGATCAATATACATTTCAATAAAGGTTCCAAAGTGAATAGACACTAGTGACAGGGGCCCAATATTTTACCCTCCACTTAAATACTTACAGCAGTCTAAGTAATTATTGACACAAATAATTCTCACTGAAAGTGAAACAGAAATGCACTGCAAACCACCAGACCAGGTGTGACAAAATGTGAAAGAAGCATATAACTGATATATCCAAGTATTCAGCAGCAAAAAATTATTAACACTGAATACATATTATGAAACACAATTCAGCAAGCTGGTGAAGTTTTCTAAGTAGCCAATTAATATTGATAAAACTTCAGGATATTTTCACATTTTCTTTTTGAATTTGGGGAGGGTATTAGGATTTACTTGGACACCTTTGTCCTCCCCATGGTCATCACTACGAAGTAATATTATTGCACTGTGATCGAACGGCAGCCAACTAAACCATCAATTTGCAGCATTTTTCCTGCATTAGCAAATATTTTATTAATAAAAAAACTTAATACATGTTTTACCTCTCCATTCTCTAGGAGGTGAGGATGAGTACTTGGCGTTGGCTGACCCAGAACAGAAGAGTTGTCTTTGCATGTCTGTGTCTCAGTTGCTTTGGGAGAAGCAGCCTTTTTTGAAAATGCAGAATGACACTCAATGCATCCTATACTAGCTGTTGCAAAAAAAAATATATATATATATATATATATATACATATATTAGTGACTTGCATTCCGAATAAAGCAAAGTCTTCACTATCACTACAGCAAGTCAGTATTCAAGAAAGAAAATCATTATTAGAAAAGACTACACTTAAGTACAAACATGGTAAATGGGTTACACTAATCTTCCCAGAGAAACTAAAGTGAACCAAAATAATGCCAACATATAAAAATGGTGAGGCAACAGATAATAATAATTACAGACCAACACAGTAGCATAATAATTCTTTTAAAAAACTCTAGAAAGAATAATTACCAATAAACTTGTACTGTTTCTTGAAAAGAGTAAGACAACTTTTCAAAATCCATTTGGTTTTATGAAATTGTAACCAACTAAACAAGCTATTTACACTTTTTAAAAAATAAAATCATTAACTCCTTTGATAAAATAAAACATGCTGTAGGAATATTTGCAGATCTTTCAAAAACTTTTGACTGCGTGGACATTTACTTTAAAAAAAATAAAGACTCTCAAAATGTTCTAATTATATTTGCAAAGCAGTAAACATGTTACCTCAATTCACCTTTGTAATAACAAAGGAATGTCCACTAACTTATTTCACAATAGGAGTTTTCCAATGCTCAATACTGGAACGTATTTTATTTATAATACTTATAAATGATTTTCCATTGACCATAAATAATGGAGAAGTTATAATGCTTGCTGATATAATAGAAGTAATATAACAACAGCAGAAAACTAAATTGAATTCTTGAGTAACGTAAATGCAACACTATATAAAAAGCAATTTGGTATCAAAACGAGAAATTACCATTCTAAATATAACAATGTCTACCATATTGATATTCACACTATCAGATAGTAAAATTAGTAAAGAATAAATATTCTAATCATCACTTGGAAATAAAAGACTGGACATAACAAATGAAACAAAATTTCTAAGTCTACAAAAACACAAAAACTTGAATCGGCTTCAGCATGCAAAGTGGCTTATGCATGTAAATAATGTATGAAAAAATTGTACTATGCAATGTACACATTAAAAAACTATGTTCTCTAGATATAGTTATGACACTATGTTTTTTTAAATTTTCAATCTGTGTTCACATAAGGTATATTTTGGGGAATCTCATCCAAATGTAAAAATGTTTAAATAAAAATAAAAAAACCAAGTGATTCATTGCAAACCTCTGTGCAAAGAACTTAATGGTAGACAGTTCCATGAATTTCCACCTATCTCTCTTTCCCACTACTTTTCTCTCTATCCATATACAGAGAGTGTCTCAGACCTACCGTACTATCCCTTTTTTCTAGAAAACAGTGCGTACAAGCTTTTTTTTGGGTAAAATGCGTTGAAAGCAAACCTATAAGGATGAATTGAATGATGAACAGTACATTGAGTGGAATATACTGTAAACTGGAGGAAACAAAGGTAACACAGAATTTAAAATGGAAGATGGTACAAAATTAGTATAGTTGAATAGGGCTCTCAAATCTGAACATTTTTTGTCTGAAAAGCCTTTTGGTACATGTTACCAATTTGATGATATCAAAAATCTTATCTAATATATAAAATTCTCCCGTCACAGTGTTAGTCACTGAACTCCTCCGAAACGGCTGGACCGATTTTTATGAAATTTTTTATGTACACTCGGTAGGTCTGAGAATAGATTTATATCTATTTTTTACACCCCTAAGTAATAAGGGTGGCCACCCCCAAACAATTTTTTTTTATTGTTTGAACAAAATTTTTATTTTTTATTTTTTTATGATGTGGCATCAAAAAATACATACCCTCCTAAATTTTCACCCTTCTACCACCAACCCTTATTTTTTTATAGCGATATTGATTTTTTGCTGCGTAAATAATTATATATTTTTCAATAAATTTTTATGAATTAAAATTATAAATGTTTGGTGTTTTGTTAATTTTATATTCCGTCATCGTCCACAGAGCTCCATGCCTCTTCCACTTATATACCACATCCTCACACACTTACAATAAGTTATAGTTATTTTTTTCTAATACTATAATCACTAGAAATACTTTTTATGGCAAAACAACGTTTGCCGGGTCAGCTAGTATTATATAATAATATAAATAATATATATTTAGATATATAAATATATATATAAATAATAGCTGCATAAATAAATTAAGAAGCAAATTTAGTTCTTTTATTTTTATTAAGACCTCAAGATATATATATATATATATATATATATATTGGTTCAGCCATTTAAATACATTTTACAGTTACAGTTAGGCTACTTCAGAATATGTGTTTGTGGAGTGTGTTTGTGGTGAATACATTTGTGGTTCTTTGCAATTTTTACAGTGTTAAGTATGAAATCTAATTAGGCCCTATTGTGCAGAATTAGGGTTGTTTCTGGTGTTGAGAAGTGTTACAATTGAAAATGAAAGTGTCTTATATGTATGCTTTTCAACAATATATAACCAAGGAGGTGTATCTGCCACCTACATGAGCGAGTAACGTCTGTGATTATCGGTTAACCAGTTTAGTGGGCTGTACAGTCTGATGTTAACGTTGAAAATGCATTCAGTGTAGTGGATTATACTGTCTCGTATTGCATGTTAGTATGAAAATCTCAGTGCTTACTTAATGTCTGTGCTTAGCAGTGGCAAATGCAGAAGACCTAACCTAACTACACCTAACTTCACAATAGTGAGGGGGGGGNGGGGGGGGGCCAACGGGCGACAATAAGGGGTCACAGGATTAACTCTTATCATTGTGTGCAGGCACACAGTGATTAACATGTCCTAAAGGGTGAATGTAAAGAATAGCGGCTTTTCCGAAAAATAGTATATTTCAACTCTACTGATTACACAAAACACAAATTTACTAGCGGCATTAACGTATTATGCTTACAAACCACAAAAATGATAGCGGGGAGGGCTATGAAGATCTGGGAAATTGTGGTGTAAAATCACTAAAAATACACCCACAAAAAATACAAAAACACCTGAATTTAACATTTGTCCACACAATTTCATAATATGTGCCCACCTAACCCCACATTGGGTGAATCACTAGGATTGTAGGGTTTTAATCTAACCTAGGATTGTAGGGTTTTAATCTAACGTAGGATTGTAGGGTTTTAATCTAACCTAGGATTGTATGGTTTTAATTGAACCTAGGATTATAGGGTTTTAATCTAACCTAGGATTGTAGGGTTTTAATCTAACCTAGGATTGTAGGGTGTTAATCTAACCTAGGATTGTACGGTGTTAATCTAATCTAGGATTGTAGGGGGTTTTAATCTAATCTATGATTTTATTCTAATTTAGGATTTTAGGGTTTTAAAGTAACAGTAAAACATACCGGAAGTATATAAATTAACTCACCAATTCCACTGTCCTCGGCCAATTCAACTACTGTCGTACATGATTTGCACGTTACCTCACTCGACAAAACACCATGATCTACTAACACGTCCAAGTAACACACGCCACATAGACAAGTGTCACGCACAGAAACACTTGTACTTGCACCCTCCATTCTTAAACCACAAGTCTTCACATGGTCGGATTTGAACGTCACAACTCACGGACGCAACAACACACACCACTGGCCACGAACCGCACTATCTCGCTCTAAACTGCAACTAACATACAGTAACATCTACACATCCACAGCCAATAAGGTGACGGCCAATTCACATTTGTTTACGTTACAACAGCATTACACGACTAATCGTGGCGTCCAACGTAAACAAAGCAGCCAAACTCCTTGTATATTACCTATTTTATTTTCGACGTTCTGCTTATTTTATCATTACGCCGTTCTAAATATGAAACAGGTAAGGTGTGCAAAAGTCATTTATATACCTTTTGTGGGTCTACCATGTCTCCTTCAAAAAAAGTGCTATTCTTTACATTTACCATGTGGATACATAGCATTTTCTGGAATTTCCCCCAACCAGCCCACAGTTTTTCGGGTAAACCGCGTTTCTTAACTATTACCTCTAGTAATAGTAGCAAATGTTAGGCCCCCTACTCTTCCTAGTTTATATAAATGACCTCCCATGTTCCTTGACCACCTTAACCCAAGGTACTACTCCCATTTTATTTGCAGATGATACTAGCACCTTAGTCTCTGGAGACTGAGTAAATGTTCTTATGCGAAAAAACAGACATTATTTACGTAGTTGAAAGCATGGTTTACTGCAAAGAAATTAAATCTCAACCTAGATAAAACATCTCTTATGAATTTCCTCACAAGGAACAGATAAAACATTAATTCATATGTTAGCAGTAACAGAGACAAGATTAATGAATCAGCAGTGACTAAGTTTCTTGGCTTAAAAGTAAACAATTTACTAAACTGCAAATCTCACATTATGTATATTTTACCTAAACTAAGTTCAGCCTGTTTCGCTCTACGAAGTGTTCCAGAGGTCTTGAACAAAAAATAGTATATTTAGCATATTTTCATCCCATCATGTGTTATGGTATAATTTTTGGGGTAATTCCACTGACAGTAAAAAAGTGTTACACATGCAAAAGAAAGCTGTAAGAATAATCACTGGCAAAATAAAGTCAGACTCATGTATACCTATTTTCAAGATCTCCGAGATTTTAACATTTGCATGTGAGTACATATTTTCTGTGCTCATATTCATATCCAAAAAAAAAGGCATTTATTTCAGAAAAATGAGTCCTTTCATAATTATAACACTAGAATGAAAAAGCACACGTGGCTTCATATCTGGTGCAGGCAGTTGATGAGGGGAAGCAGGTTGATGCCTGCTTCATTGATTTTGAAAAGGCATTTGATAAGGTGCCCATAGGGACTTTGGTAAAGAAAGTGGATGAGCTGACACCCGACAAGTGGGTAGTAGAATGGATTGGAGACTTCCTCAGGGTGCGAAGACAGAGGTGAGAGTGGGGGAGGCAATATCAGAGGACGGAGAGGTTAAGTCAGGGGTGCCACAGGGAAGTGTGATGGGCCCTCTGTTGTTTACAATTATGGTAAATGACATGGGTTTGGGGATTAGGGGAAAAATAAGATTGTTTGCAGATGATTGTGTATTGTATGCTGTGGAAGGAGGAGGTGAAAACTTGCAGGCAAACATTGACAGGATATGGTTGTGGACCATAGAGAAAAAATTAAGATAAATGTAAAAAAAAACTAAGGTTGTGAGGTTTACAAGGAAGAAGGTGATAAGCAGGGACATGCACAGATGGGAAGAGCAAGAGATATATTCTCTGCTTCTTCTAAGTATCTAGGGATTGTATTGCAGAAAGACCTCAGATGGAAAAAAGAGGAAGAGAGGGTGGTTGCAAAGGGAAGAAGGGCTTTGGATATGTTAGGAAGGGTTCTGAAGGGAGTCAGAAGTGAGGTGAAGAAGGCATATGGCGCAATGGTACGGCCTATTTTAGTAGGTATATGCGGCAGCAGTATGGGACCCGTACGTGGAGGTGGGGGTGAGAGAGCTAGAGAAGGTGCAAAGAAGGGTAGCAAGATGGGAGAAGGGTAGGCGGAGAAGACAGGGGCAGGATGTTGAGGAAGAAGGGAACTATAGACCATCAGTGATGATGAAATAAATGGGGTGGGGCCCGTTAAAGGACAGGAGGAAAGTTGAAAGGCTGGCAAGAATGTACAAGATGGTGAATGGAGAGGGAGGGTGGGGAAGTTTACGCTGCCAGTTAAGTAAGGGGGTGTTTAGAAAGAGAGGAAACAACAGTGAATAGCTTCAAAGGGTAGGGAGAAGAATGGAGCGGGGTAGGCAGTCTATGCTTGGAAGGTATGCGAGAGAGTGGAATGTGTTGCGGGAGAAATTCGTATCTTAGAGGGGGGGGNAGGAAGAGCATGGAAGAGGAGTTTGGTCGGGTAGGGGAGAGGTGGGAGAGGTGAGAGAGCTCGCCACCGGACGGCAGCCCAATCGCGGGTTATCATATATATTGAAAACTAGTCCAGAAAGGACCATCCCACCTCGGTAGCCAACTTTTCAATAAATTACCACACATTCAATAAATATGCTTCTCTAACCTAAAACTCTTTTAAAAAAACAGCTGAAATAATATTTTATTGAATATGCATTTTATAGCGTAGCGAATCTCTAATTTCTTATTCCGGTTTTTCTCGTATACTTTTTATTCTATTTCCGTAAAACAATGACGCCCTACAGGATGTTGGAAGATTAGTCACATTATGACGAAAAGATATGTTGTGTGTACGTGCAACCTGTTGTGTGTGGATGTATTCGTGTGTGTCCGTCCAGTGTGCAAACATTGTATACTGTAATTTGACTTGTCCAATACCTTTGTACAGCTATGTATTGAGAGAAGATCTTACGAACGCAATAAAACTAACAAACTGTACGTCGATCTTCCTCAAAAAATGTGCAAACAAAGCACATGTAAACAAAAAACCATTTAGATTTTCAAAAAAATACCTGATCGTTGAAAAGAATTCGCAAATACTACTCGTACAGTGTGAATCATTGGTATATTGTGGTTTATAAATATACACTTTTAAAACATTCATTAGTTTTCTGACGAATGACCTGTCCCTCCTCCAGACGGTAAACATTCAGTAAAATGTTTCTTTCAACCGAAAAAGTGTCCCCATGTAGTGTATGCCACTACACAGTTTTTCCATTTGGTTTAATATAATCAGGATGAGAAGAACTAGGTTTTAGTTTAGCAACAAAAAATTTTCGACACAAAGTAATATTATTTTTATTATATTTTCACTCAATGGAATATATAGGCAGTACAGAATTCGACATGTCAATTATTAATTGAACAAAACAAAAAAAATATATATCATAAAAATTCACACAGTATTTGACAAAAGCATATTATACAATCATGAGTACCAGTTTTTCTCAATGTTTTACGTTAATCAAATATACGTAACTAAGAAAATCATTATCTTTATGGTTCATGTAGCTGACAACTTTTAATTAAACTGACCTCTTTGGAACACTGGCCACTTAGCGTCAGAAATTTTCCCTGTGCCAAACTCTCCCATAAGAAATCCCGTTTTGTTCCTAACCTCAGTATAATTAATCTTAAGCGGCTCCTAAACGCACAATCATATTGTACAAACGTTTGCGCAATATTTAAATGGAACGGCCCTATATTGTAAAATAAATTATCGTGCAATTACTTAATTGCTGGTGTAATCTCGTCGGGTAAACATTGTCACCGTCTGCTCATCAAGCAATATCAGTCTGCAAATGGGGAGGAGCACCGATGTAGATGCTGTCTAAGGTGTCCGTCGGTGCCACTCAGCATTAATCCAGCTAAGAATGGTGAGACTCGTCACAAGGCTTGTTGGGTTTGTGGCGGTTCCCCCTTTTGCAACTACAGTGTGTTCGAAATGTTTGAGGCCCAGGTGGTCGAGCGAAGCATTTGAGGATCTACTTACTCTCTCTATGTCTCGTTGTTGGCCATGGAGTACGCCTACTCCTTAGGGCCAAGATGTAGCGAGCCTAGTTAAGCGAATAAATGACGGACATGTTCGTACACGTGAACTCATTGTGAAACTTTTGTCATATATTTAACATATTGTGGTGATACAGTGATTTTCATTAATGGGCACCTGTGCCACGTGCGAAATACACAGTTCTGTATAACAACTTATCTACACATTTTAATTGCAAATGATGCATACTGTAGAAGAATGAACCACAAAAATTTTGATGGCTTCCTGCTGGTTGGATTTTGTACATTAACACACTACGGGAGTCGGCCCAGTCCATAAACATAAAGAGGAAGTTTTCCAGCAGCCCGTCGGCAACACACACTCGGCAGGGGAACTCCGGGAGGTGAGACATTACATACATTAAATACACTAGAAAGGAATACAGAGAAACAGAATTACAAAAGAGAATTCTCGAAGATCAGTGACCATAAATTGAAATCCGCCCATGTGACTCGGCGCATTTGTCCCAAGCCACACCTCAACAAAAACTGCCCAACTAGCATGGCCGCCACAGAGACATCCNGCCCAACTAGCATGGCCGCCACAGAGACATCCTCACTTAGAAAATTATGCGAGCTGCAACTTGCCTCCAAACTCAAATCATACGGACTATCCAGTCACAAACACTCAATAAAAAAATTACTGGTGCAAAGACAGTCTTAATTTAAATTACTTACAATTTGGTTAACACATTCATCCAATTTTACGTAACCTTGAACAAACTTATGTGTAGCTGTCTACTCTGGCATTCATAATTTTGTATTATAAATAGAAAGAGGTTTAGCACATGTAAAACACAGTTTTATAACTGTTAAATTTAGAAAGCAATATTTATTTGCCGGCTGGGACATGGGGTCGCTTCACCTTGATTCAACTGTCCTGTCAAACTCCTTCCACGTCTGTGTGAGTGTCAAGTTAATTTACAGTGTTCTCGGCTGCCTCAAAATAATCATTAAGAAATCTGTACTGAATTGACATGTCTGGAGAAATACTGAATAGCCACCTTCCTTTAATAATATGAAAATATCCCCTTGCCCTTGCGACAGTAATTGTAATTGCTGCTTGGCTTAATTATATTCCTACAGCTAGGTTTGAGATTTTCTACTAACTGCACATTCGCGACCTGCCTCTTTAGTGGTCTGGCACGGCCGTTATCAACACATCATCGGCCCACAGTCGCTTCACCAGTGCTGCCTGCGGAACACGCATGTCATGCGGAACGGGTCATGACCTGATACCGAGTGATTCAACAGAGTGCCTGTGGTGTCCCTAGAGAGATCTGTGTAATTAGGATAGGAATCAAGCTTTCGAAGGTATGGTAAATAGCATTAGAATTTATCGCCCACGGGCAAATATTCGTGAAATTCAGAGAATAAATGCATGCCACGTGCATATTTAAGGAGGTGTAGAGCAGCAAGGCTAGAGTATTTGAGGTGTTCTATATAATTTTTCCGAGTGCAATTGTGTGTCTAATAAAGTCAATTAGTGACATAAGATATAATTAGTCTTTCTTTTAACATGACAATTCCTGCAGCAGTGTACCCCAAACCTTACCAGATCTAAATTTCCCATGTGCTCTGCCAGGCACCACATTATCATGTTTTGTATTTAAATTAGTGCTTAATTAAGAACTCTTAACTCTCTACAGGATTAAGAAAACTCACTCACAACGTTTCAGTGTTTTATGTGTATATGTTTCAAGTTCTATATTAATGAGGTCAGTTAATTAAATTACCTGCTGAGTGGAGCGAGCTCTCGGCAAGGGAGTCGCTCACTCTTCCCATCTCTGGCAGTCTGATTCCACGGGTCTTAGGTGCTGCACGGGGGACTTTCATACTTTATTCCGAACACTTTACTGCAATATACTAATGTAATTTACTGGAAATTTTATTTAATTTCCAACAGTTTCCCCGCGTTCGCAGCACCCCTCCGTCAGTTCAATTTATCGTCCCCGGAGGTTTAATTACTCTGGTAAGTTCTTGCGCTATTATTGGCCTTATTGTATGTTAACGGTCGCTAGCAGGCTTTATGAGTCAGATCCACTTTAATTTGCATTCCATACATGTAATTGTGTACAATATTCGGCAATACAATATATTTNCTTTATGAGTCAGATCCACTTTAATTTGCATTCCATACATGTAATTGTGTACAATATTCGGCAATACAATATATTTCAGTTAACCGAAACTTCTGAATTCTCATTGTTGTGTTGCATTTCGGGCCCTGGCCCTGGCTCTATCCAGTAAGTCATCAACTTCTCAAGGAGGCATCCTTAATTTTATTTTATTTAATATTACATTTTCCTGTAAATTTGTACTGCGTGTGTCATGGAATACAGCCACGTGGTCGTTCGGCATGCGATCCTGAGAATTGTGACTTCGTGCTCACCTAGTNCTTTATGAGTCAGATCCACTTTAATTTGCATTCCATACATGTAATTGTGTACAATATTCGGCAATACAATATATTTGAGTTAACCGAAACTTCTGAATTCTCATTGTTGTGTTGCATTTCGGGCCCTGGCCCTGGCTCTATCCAGTAAGTCATCAACTTCTCAAGGAGGCATCCTTAATTTTATTTTATTTAATATTACATTTTCCTGTAAATTTGTACCGCGTGTGTCATGGAATACAGCCACGTGGTCGTTCGGCATGCGATCCTGAGAATTGTGACTTCGTGCTCACCTAGTACGGTGGCGCCCAATGTATTCGAAATAAAAATATTGTATTATATTCTTACTTTTCTTAACATAGTCGCCGGACGACGTCCGCATTACTATCCACGACCACTCAGGAAACGTTATTAGTTATAAACAGAAGTAGTTATACTTGCGATAAATTTATAATAAATATTGTGTTTAAAAATATAATGTTTAGAAAAGTTGACTTTCAAAATAAAATGCGAATTTTTTATTTCCCAGCGGTGTCTGTATTTACTTTCCAGTTTTTGGACACTACCGAAAGTGAGGAAAACAATACACAACTATGTTTCGGGTCAGCCAAAGAGAAAAGTTTTCTCGCATAATAATGTTTTGAAATGGAGTTTGTGAGTCGTCGTGGAGCGATGAGTGGCTTGTGGATTACTGTGGGTGGTATGCAGGAATCATGTCCTTAATGTTTGAAGCAACCACACATTTCCCTCCTATTATAGCTTTTAACATTATCATGGTGTATGACGTCTTCTATATAGCCCTTTTGGAATCCGGTGAAAGTTCTATGCCTTTTCGCCCTTTTCGTATTGGTAGTTGGAAGCATGGTTCGACTTGGTGGGATGGACAATGTGACGAGGTTTATTGCCAACGTTTGAATGCACTTCACCAACATAAACATCAGGCTACATTGGCCAACTGTTTACATCTTAAGAAATGCCATGCAGAGGCGCGAAAGATGTGGTCTGAATGTAAAAAGGCTAGCTGGAATATTTTTTGTGCTTCACCATCTCGTACTACTCCCTCTCGTATATTATAGGGTAAATTTAAAGCCTTTAGTTCTAGTAAAGAGGAACAGCAGTCGCATCATATTTCCCTCACCCTTGTCCATGTTTTTATGGAGCGCATTGCCCCTGATACCATCCCGGATGTTGCTACCTTCTGTTTTCCTTTAGTTGTTTTTCACGCGGCTTCACATGATCCACAGGTATTTTACTGGGCATTTACAGTTGAGAAATTAAGCCATTGTTTGTACACAACAAGTAATATCACACCTGGTTTGGATTACTTCTCTTTTGGTCTCCTTAAGCACCTTCCTCGCACGACTCTAGTTTGGTTAGCTCAATTCTATGATAACGTGTTCTGTTATGGTTGTATCCCTGACGTGTGGAGAGATTTCTAAATAGTCTCGATTTTGATACCTGGTAAATCTCCTCCATCAGCAGAGTCTTTACGTCCGATTGCACTGCGTTCTTGTTTGGCGAAACTTTTTAAGAGATTTGTGAAACACAGGTTTAATTGGTGGTAAGATTATCATTATTTATTTCGTCCAGAACAACTTGTTTTTCGTTCTGGTATTAATACCCTAGATGCTATTTCTGTATTGTTTTCACATATTCGGGATGCTTATGCTCACCAGAATGTATTAGGTTTTGTGTTTTTAGGGATTTTGGGATAAGGGATTTTGCACAGGCAATTGTCAACCTTGGTCACGTCCTACAGAAAGTATTATTAACGATGGCACTTTTGTTCACCCTCCATCTAGATTGTTATACCTTTTGCAATATGATGTTTCGCTTCGTTTTCCTTGTCCTTTATTTCTTTCTCCCAAAATATCTGTATCTCCCATTGTCATTCAACAAGAATTTAAGACTACAGTTGCTGGATATCCCGTCTGTACTTTGATTTACACTGATGCCTCAAAGACTGTCGAAGGTGTTGTGTCTGCTTATTTTGATGCTTCACATAAATGATCTGTACTCTTTAAGCTCCCTTATGCCACCACAATTTATTATGCCGAAACCTTTGCAGTATATACGGTTTTACATTATGTTTACGATTTCAAAGTCTTAAATCCTCTAATTATATCTGATTCATGTAGTGTATTTACGGCCTTGTCTTCTCCTACTCCACATAAGAAAGTGCTTTTATGGTTCATACGGGGACAATGTGTTCTTTTAGTAAAACTATATGTTCCTGTCCTCTTCATGTGTTTACCAGCACCTGCCGCGATTCAGAGGAATGAGATGGTGGATAAACTTGCGAAATGAGTGTTTTTGCGATTGTCTCGAAGCCCTTACTTTCCTTTTCGGTTTAATATCCCCAATTAACCAGTGGAATTTCTCGGCATTGGAAATATACACGGGAAACTTATAATTCGTTTTCTAATACTGTATATTCACGATTATTTCCTACTTTTCTCGGCAAGAATATTATCATTGTAGTTCCCGATGTTTAGCAGTTACTTCTTCTTTTCGTCCCCTTTCAGGTCATAATGCATCCCAGTCTTATTTGTATAAACTTCATATAGTTCCCAATCCTTCCTGTGTATGTGGGGCCCCTAGTGCAAAAATGACTCATATTTTGTTTCAGTGTTCCACTGGTGGTGATAGAAGTTTGTTGTTTGCTGCTCTTCGTAGGCTTGGTGTGATTTTTTTTCCTGATTCTTACCCTTCGGTAATTTTTTTATGATTATCGGGTAGTTAGTGACATTCTTGCTCGATTTTGACTTGCGCACTGTATTATTATTTGAGCTTCAGATTTTGGTGTCCTCTTAGATGTCCTCGGTGACCGACCCCACTTCTTCCTTGATATCCCCTGTTCCATGGCCTTTCCTTCCCTCCATGATTGATGGACCACTACCGAGAAGAGTAGGATTTATGATCCCGCCTATTATTGTTCTTTCTGGGTTTTTTTTGTGGTTAGTTCTACTTTTCTTTCTCCCTTTCTTGTTTCTGGCCGTGGAAACTGGTGGCCAATTTACCGCAAAAAAAAAAAAAAATGTTTTGAAATGCCGCTTAGTAAAGATGTCGCAGTGTTGAAAATTTTTTTTTTTGTTTTGTTGATTTCTTGTAAACTGCAATTTTGATACCGAAGAGGGTGGCATCTCAGTTCGTTTAAAAATGACATCTTTTGGATTTAGTAGTCCTGGATTTCAGCCGACTTCAACTGCTCCGACTTTTGGTACTGTTAATAAAGGTTAGTACGGCGAGTAGTTTTATGATTGNAACTGCTCCGACTTTTGGTACTGTTAATAAAGGTTAGTACGGCGAGTAGTTTTATGATTGTGCCGGTTGAAGTAAGGGCTTTCTTTTCACTGTAACTGTAGTGTTTTAAGTTACATAAAGACCTGCCATCCCGCCGTGAAGGTAGAGGTGAAGTGTTTTTACACTTAAAAAAAATCTTTAACACATAACCGTAATCGACTTATTCTAGATTAATAGAAGTTGTGTATAATCTGTACGTTTCTTCGGTACTTAAGATTTTTCTATTTGCTTATTTAATTAATTTAGAGGCAATTATGCAGTTTAGGGGCTTTTCGGTAAAAAAAAATGCTTATTATTAAGTTTAGGGGCTTTTCTGAAAAAAAAAAAAAATGATGTATTTATACTCTACTTATCACGTAGAANAAATGAGCAGTATAGCCAGTTTGTTTACGTTTCTGAACGAAACGTCCTAGACCAACAAAAGTTGAATTAATGGGTTCTGCACAGCTTACCTTGTTCATATTCAAGAGGGCGTAATGTTAAAATAAGTAGACCATATTTAACAAACTTGCAAAATATGTTTGTTTACATCTATTAACGTCAGAGGAATTATACCAGCCCCCTACCTAGGTGAGTCAATTTACATTCTTTTGGTGTGTTTTATGGTTCCTTTAAATCCCTATAATCCTACATTTGTAGTTTAGTATAAAGTATAAACATCCTGGGTTAGTGTAAAACCCTACAATCCCAGGTTAATGTAAAACCTAACAATCCTAGGTTAGTTTAAAAATGTAAAATAGTGATTCACCCATCGTGGGGTTAGGTTCTGTTAGGTGGGCACATATTACAAAATTGGTCGTACGTTAATGCCCCTAGTATATTCATGTTCTATGTGATTAGTAGAGTGGAAATATATCATAATTTTGATTTTTTTTTGTTTTTTTCAGAAAAGCCCCTAAACTTAATAATTACTTTTGTTGGTCTAGGACGTTTCTTTCAGAAACTTGAACAAACTGGCTATACTGTTCATTTCACACTTTTTTTTAATATGTTGTAATTTTTTTAAAGCTACTCCCCTAGTATATTTGTGTTCTTTGTGATTAGTAAAGTAGAAATATATCATAATTTGGAATTTTTTTTGTGTTTTTCATAAAAGTCCCTAAACTTAATAATTACCCTTGCCCTAAGCAATGTGCTGAGAGGAAACACTTCTGAGTCGTAGATTTAAGTATGCTTAAGCTGAAAAAAATTAACATGTTCATTAAAGAAAATTTTCTGAGAGGTGATATAAATTCGCTATAAGGATGGGACTTCCATAATTTTATGCACAAAATGTAAACAAACAGAAAATTCATAATAATACGAAAGCTGTAATATCTTTACACCGCTAAGATTTTTGAGGCCTGTACAGAAAAGCTCTTCTCTTGAATTTCACTGTAGATTCCAGCCAATACTTGTTTGTAGCATGCCCCTCATTTACCCAGATTTCATATTAATAGTAAATCTTTCGTCTCTCTTGTCAATAATTACATATTATTTTGCCTAAATATATTTGTTGTCACAATGCAATGTCGTCTTTATCAATTGTGGCGTTGTTTGTGCTTTCTTTTTAATATTCTGAAAATCTATGCTTTTTAACAGTTTGTAAAATGTGGTTCGTTTAATGTTAAGGCAATTCGGAATCCTCATTAACACGACATAGCACTTTTTTCAATGTGGGCAATTCGTTAGTAAAGAAAAAACTGTGAACTTTTTGTCTAATAGCCGACTTTACTAAATCATTGCATGTTTCCAGAACATGATGCGTTTCTTTTTTCTTGATCGTTGTAAATGTTCTAGTCTGCTTTTGTTCGCTTCTTGCATGAAGTACACTGCTTTTTGATACATCAGTGAAATCAACTGATAAGCTGGCAATATCGTTCACACAGTTTTGGGGATACTTCACTGCAAATATTTAGAAAACATTCAAAACAATTGTTTTCTCTACACTTTTTTTAAGGCTTCCCTGCCCTGTGCTTCACAACACTAGATCCAGTATCTGCCATTCTTTTGATTGCTTCTGACCACGCGCAATATCAAGTTACTGGGCTTCTGTCCACGCGCAATATCAAGTTACTACTGGTGTCAGTCACTTGATAACTCATGGGTCAACTTTATGCCTGTGTCATTTGCTAATATAATAATAGTGATAAACTTTAAACAACGTGCACAGTGTCTGTGAAGTGCAGAAATATTATATATTTGAATGTAATATATCCTTGCTTGTAAATCAATAGTAAATTTACTTATGTGCACACTAAAGGTAGTACAGAATTACCTACACTCTTTGTGCAAAACGGTTAAAAACAAATGGAAAATAATTGTTTCCCATGAACTTTGTTGATTTTGAAACTCATGTGAACGAAAAATAGGTCAGTTGGTTAAAAGAAGAGTGGAAATTAATATAGAAACATACATTAGCAGTTGCAAAAATATGTTGTTTAACATGAGAATAGTTATTTTTTAGTTAGGTGGTAAAATTTTCACTTTAAGTTCATTACAATATGAGCTACTTTCATGTGAATTCGGATATAGTGCAAATGTTAACCATGTATAGAAGACTAACTCTTTTGGGTTTTTTATCCCAGAATTTAAGAAAGAGTGAAAGAAGTAATAGAGTGTATTTCCCCATGTCATTTATTCATTTGTATGTGGTGTGCATATACACTGAGGCAACAAAAGTCATGGGATTCTTCCTACTATCGTGTCGGACCTCCTTTTGCCCGGCGAAGTGCAGCAACTCAACGTGGCATGTACTCAATAAGTCGTTGGAATTCCCAGGCAGAAATATTGAGCCATGCTGCCTCTATAGACGTCCATAATTGTGAAAGTGTTGCCGGTGCAGGAGTTTGTGCACGAACTGACCTCTCGATTATGTCCCATAAATGTTCGATGGGATTCATGTCGGGCAATCTTGGTGGCCAAATCATTAGCTGGAATTGGCAAGAATGTTCTTTGAACCAATCGCGAACAGTGGTGGCCCGGTGACATGGCACATTGTCATCCATAAAAATTCCATCGTTGTTTGGGTACATGAAGTCCATGAAGACCAGAGGACCCAGTCCATTCCATGTAAAAACACAACACCATTATGGAGCCACCGCCAGTTTGCACAGTTCCTTGTTGACAACTTGGGTCCATGGATTCATGGGGTCTGCGCCACACTCAAACCCTACCATCAGCTCTTACCAACTGAAATCGGGACTCATCTGACCAAGCCACGGTTTTCCAGTCGTCTAGGGTCCAACCGATATGGTCACGAGCCCAGGA
>NQII01006438.1:11388-29584 GCA_002778355.1 Clitarchus hookeri | reverse complement strand
TGTCCTGACGGACACGTCCGTCGTACGTCCCACATTGATTCCTGTGGTTATTTCACGCAGTGTTTCTTGTCTGTTAACACTGACCATTCTGCGCACACGTCGTTGGTCTCGGTCATTAAGTGCAGGCGGTTTGCCACTGCGTTGTCCATGGTGGGAGGTTATGCCTGGAATGAGGTATTCTCGGCACACTCTTGACACTGTGGATCTCGGAATGTTGAATTCCCTAACCACTTCCGAAATGGAATGTCCCATGCGTTTAGCTCCAACTACCATTCCACGTTCAAAGTCTGTTAATTCCCGTCGTGCAGCCACAATCACGTCAGAAACCTTTTCACATGAATCACTTGACTACAAATGAAAGCCCAACCAATGCACTGCCCATTTATACATTTTGTACGCGATACTACTGCCATTTGTGTATTTGCATATTGCTATCCCATGACTTTTGTCACCTCTGTGTAAACTGCCTCACTCTGTTGTGCAGGAACGTTGGGTGCCAAATTCTGTGGAGATAGTGTGTGTGTGTGGCATTCACAGATATAAGTTACGTACAGAAAATAATGGTGTGTGTGTGTGTGTGTGTGTGTGTTTATTATACATGAACGCAGATTTTCTGAAGTATATGGTAAGTCAATGTTAGTGCAGCTCAGCAGTTCATAGTCTTCTGAATTCATGTATATATGTATTTACACATAGCCACATACCTATAGCAGAATTAGTACACTAAAACATATCTGCAGTGTACCATAACACACTTGGACAAGATGATATAACCAGGAAATTAAACCGATGTATTTGTTTCACATTATTTATTGATGATGTAAAAAGGGTAAAGATGCTGGTTCTATGAAATACTTAACTGGGAACTAACATTTTAATATAATGGGTTTATCACCTACCTCTCTTACAGTATTTACTTATGGGGATAATAAAATGCCCAAATTTATTAATTCACATCATCACAAATGCTGCTCTCTAAGAATTTGAAATAAAATCATAGGTAATTGCAATAAAACAAAATTTAAAATTCATTAATTTTCCTTTTTTAAAATTAGTGTTCCTGTAATCATTATTTTTCACTGCTAGAAGAAGAAGAAAAAAAAAATGTTATCTCGGTCATCAAGTTTATATGAGATTCTTAACCGTTTTTCAGTATCCTCTGGGATTCAGTGACACTGACATGTAAAATTGTGCACGTAATTGAACAAAAAATGTGTTGACATGTTTTCAGTTCAGGTGAACAAGAACGTGCACATTAGTGTGCAGGAACCGGGAGTAAAGGTGATAGAAAAATGTGCTAAAATTAGTACAGCATTGTCTTACAATACAGGAGGATGGTGTTGCTGGACTGCAACTGGGCCGATGTCTTCATTTCTTGCCGCCCCAAAGCTAGATTTAATGCCTTGTGAGGCTTGTAAAACTAACGCCCACATATTAACTTGCGCCTACCACTATTCCTTGGTAAGAATTAAACAAAGTTTGTCTTAAAAAAATTTTAAGTCTTAAGGCAAAATTTTGAAAATGAATATTACTTTTTTGGTAAAATTACTTAAAACCAAAGGACAAGTACATTTAATTAAACTAAATTCTTTCCAGAACTGACAAAAACTATACAATAAAAATCTAATGAATATTATTTAAATGAACACTTAAATATTAATAACACTACCTAAATTTCCTAAAAATCGGAGATGTACCTAAACTGACATTTATAACCAAAAATTATCTATAGGGGTTTAAACAGGGAGCTTATTTAGTCTGAAAAGCAAACAAAGAAATAAATTAATGAAAATTACTACATTCCAGAAATAAAGAATACTGCAATAAATTAAACAGTAATTATATAGAATAGGGTCTTTTCCAAAAATTGGGAAAATAATACCAGCAAATGTTATATACGGCTATTACTAATCACACTTAATAGGAATTTTATTGGGGCTTCAAGTAATTTGCAGTATATACCATGAAATGTGATAGTATAGAGGATTATGAAATTTGGGCTCTTTATGCAGTAAAACACATAAAGATTATGTCCAATATATTTCTATCGGGTCGCTAAATCATTTTAAATGTGAGAATACCTTTGGAAACCAAACCTAATTTCACAAAATGTGATTCCCAAGGTATATTTATGCGGACACCCTAAGGTTATACAGGTATAAAATACTGTAATCAAGCAGTTTCTGAACATAATTTAATTCTGTTAAATTTCTCAAGTTTTACTTTTTCCATATTCACGAGAGGATTGTACTACGCAACATATTAGTAGTAGAAAAAATATACATATCGTATATGATACACAAAGATGTTTACAAGCAGTTGACGTGTATCGCCATGATAAATTCGTTGACTAATGATGCACAGCCACAGGAAACAAATGCACATTGATTTTGGTTTACGTGAAAGTTGTTTGTTGGGAGAGTGTGCAATTTCAGTTTACAGTGTAAATTTGACTGTGCAAAGGCGTGTTATGTACGAATGCTATTCAGCGTGTTTCATTGCAATTTTTTTCATTTGAAATGTTAAAATCAAATTATTGTGCAAAAATAAGAATGTTTCTTTGCAATTATTTCCATGTGAAGTGTTAAAATATTGTGCGGAAATATGAGTGTTTGGGGAGTTTTGGCTAATTGAATAGATGCCAACGTGCCCTATACGCGAGTTATAGGCAATAAATCACCAAGGACGTATATTCGTCGCTTACATCGGTGAGTAACATAAGTTATACTCTAGTTTTTGCATTGAAGGTAAGTGTAGTTAATCGTACTTTGTAGTGTTGCATGGGAAATTAGGAATTGGTCTTACTTAATGCTGCCGCTAGCCATGTAAAATGCAGAAGACCTAATCAAATTAAACCTAACTTCACGATTGGTGAATTACAGGGGGTGGATGAACCGATGCGAGCTTACTTATTATACTTTTTCTGACACAGTATCTCGCGTCGGCACTTTCTCCCTCTATAATCACATATTGTGAAGTTAGATTGAGTTAGGTTGGGTCTTCTTGCATATAATGAGGTTAACGAACGTTATTTACATAAATGTTACGTGTTTTACCCCACAATTTCCCTTATTGTCATAGCCCTCCCCACTATCGCATTTGGTAGTATGTAATGCGAATATTGTGAAGCCCATAGTAAGTTATTGCTCAGTGTAATTGGTAATTACAATTTAATGTGGTAATTGAAGTTAAATAACATGGAATTTACATACATTTTATGTGTTTTACCCCCCACAATTTCCCTGATCTTCTTAGCCCTCTCCACTATCACATTTGGTAGTATGTAATGCGAATATCACAATGCTCCTAGTAAATTTGTGTTCTCCATAATTAGTAATGTCTATTTATACCATTTTCCGTGAAAATTTATTTTGTTTTCGGAAAAGCCCCTATTGTATATGATTATAATCAATTCATGGTTACTTCACACTTTTCAGAAGCCCTGCTGAAGTTCTACTTCCATGATATTCCTTCGCCTCGTGCAAATCAAGCTTAACTTTGCAAATTAAGCTTAACTTGGTCTTAAACATTACACCTTAGGACAGCGCACTGAATTCGTGCCCACTCAGTTGTAATAATATTTTGCATGAGAACTATTTCTTACTAGGCATTACCAACATTCATGTTTCCTCACTGTTTTATTCGTATTTATTAAAAATAAAATAATATAATTTATAAATAAGGGGTAGGTAAAACTTTAATTTAACAAAAACTAAGATAATTTTATGTTAACGGAGGTATAAAAGGTTGTGATACAGGGCGTATCAAGGAAATAACTAAACACGCCATACATGGGGTGGTTTTCCAAAGGTTTGTTTCTAAAAGTGTGAAGAAACCGCGAATGGACTATACCAATTAAACCTGCTGTTGAATCACTTCACTGTGTCCCAATTCGAAGAATGATCTATTCATACATGGTTCTTTTTTTGTTACCCATTAAAGAGGGTTATGTTGTGAACTTTCGCTCTGGGTTTGGGATGTTGGTTTTTTCTTTCTGTGAACAAACATTGCTTACAAAGAAAATATCTACAGTTTTTAGTGGTGCTTTTAACACATGCTCATATAGTATGGACAACCAAAACAACATTTCTTAACTTAGCTTGTTTCAACTTTTAGGCATTTGTTTAATGGTAAAGATAATTGTGCATAGTGCATGTAATGGGTACTGATTATGTCTACATGCTGTTCATGGTAAACTGAGCTTTTATAAAAACCCTGCTCAAGATCTACTTGTATGCACATTGTGTGTGCTTCCACTATATTTAAAACTAACATTGCTATGGTTCTGAGCAATGTATTCATGTGTTGGTCAAGTGAAACTGTTAAATTGTTAGAAAAATAAATATTTTACAAACTTGTTAATTCTTACACTTAGATGCATTAAAAAACAGAAAGCAAAATAAACTATTTTAGTATTTACAAGTGCTTACATAACACTTTTAGTTCAGTGTTAAGACATGGAATTACTTTGTCTCTCATTACCAACTTTATTGAGCGCATGCTATTCACTGTGCACTTTAAAATATATGGAGGTAGTTGCAGTGTCTTTTTCAAAGGTGAATTTTGAAAGTGCTCAAATATCTGTGAAAAACACCTTGTCACCAATAATAACAAACTACGGTTTAAATAAGTACTGTCAATAAACTATATTTAACCATCTGTTTCCTGTGACCTCCACTTACCTTGACTTACATAAATAAACATGTGGATCCCAGAAAGTTTGAGAGAGTGTAGCAAGCACGAAACTTAGGTTTCTTGTTCTTTTGCACTATTGTGTTGTACACTCAAGAGGGAGAGCACAATAGAGTACTCTTTGGGTGAATTCAGACACAGCCTTAAATTGATGATTACTAGTAAGCCACGACAATGAAAGGAACATTGGAATGTTTATCTTCTTTTATTTTAGCTTTTATCAGACTGTTGGAAAAGCTCGGGTGGACCTAAAGAAACATGAGACATCAGTTTGTCAAACAGAATAGTCAAACAAAATTGTAGTTTGGTTTTTAGGCTGGTAAGCTCTTCAGTGAAGCCATCTAAACTATTGTCAGTTATTTTATAAGCCTTTGGCACCAAACAAGTTGCCAAAATATTTTTGTGGTCATGCATTTAGGCTACGTACCATAAACCGGGTGCTACTTTGCTCCTAGGGAGGGCTTTATTGCTCCAATGGAAAAATATGTTTCAGAGCTCTCTAGCGAGCACTCAGGTGACCTGTCAATTGCTTGTACTGTGTCAACATAGATGGCACCACATGGCCTAAAAATATGTCTGTAGGTTCTGTAAATGTTTGGTACCCATAAATAGTCTACATACACAGATGCTAGAGGATTGACTTTGCTTGTAATGACGCAGTATTCTTAATTTTTGGGACCGGGACACGTGTTTAATTTTTCTTAAGCTTTCCTTAGCTTCGTAATATTTTTATCGGGTATTCAAAATTAAAGCAGTGGTGGTTCATTTCCCGTAATAGTTTGTTTATCGGGCAGACGTCTGCTGTTTTACGTTTATCAGGAGTCCGGTTGTCGTTTAGTTTTGAACGTCGTAGTTTTCAGTTTTTGTTGAGCATCAGCATTATTTAGAAACTTTCAAATGGCATCAACAAGTTTTGTATGAGAAGTTCGTTTATCTGAATGTTGACGGCACAGTTTTAGTTCCTACAACGCAGTTTCNGCTTGTTTCAACTTTTAGGCATTTGTTTAATGGTAAAGATAATTGTGCATAGTGCATGTAATGGGTACTGATTATGACTACATGCTGTTCATGGTAAACTGAGCTTTTATAAAAACCTTGCTCAAGATCTACTTGTATGCACATTGTGTGTTCTTCCACTATATTTAAAACTAACATTGCTATGGTTCTGAGCAATGTATTCATGTGTTGGTCAAGTGAAACTGTTANTCTTCCACTATATTTAAAACTAACATTGCTATGGTTCTGAGCAATGTATTCATGTGTTGGTCAAGTGAAACTGTTAAATTGTTAGAAAAATAAATATTTTACAAACTTGTTAATTCTTACACTTAGATGCATTAAAAAACAGAAAGCAAAANAAATTGTTAGAAAAATAAATATTTTACAAACTTGTTAATTCTTACACTTAGATGCATTAAAAAACAGAAAGCAAAAGAAACTATTTTAGTATTTACAAGTGCTTACGTAACACTTTTAGTTCAGAGTTAAGACATGGAATTACTTTGTCTCTCATTACCAACTTTATTGAGCGCATGCTATTCACTGTGCACTTAAAAATATATGCAGGTAGTTGCAGTGACANTAGTTGCAGTGTATTTTTCAAAGGTGAATTTTGAAAGTGCTCAAATATCTGTGAAAAACACCTTGTCACCAATAATAACAAACTACGGTTTAAATAAGTACTGTCAATAAACTATATTTAACCATCTGTTTGCTGTGACCTCCATTTACCTTGACATACATAAATAAACATGTGGATCCCAGAAAGTTTGAGAGAGTGTAGCAAGCATGAAACTTAGGTTTCTTGTTCTTTTGCACTATCTGGAGCAGTTGAGCGCTTATTGTGTTGTACACACAAGAGGGAGAGCACAATAGAGTAAGTACTCTTTGGGTGAATTCAGACACAGCCTTAAATTGATGATTACTGTAGTAAGCCACGACAATGAAAGGAACATTGGAATGTTTATCTTCTTTTATTTTAGCTTTTATCAGAATGTTGGAAAAGCGCGGGTGGACCTAAAGAAACATGAGACATCAGTTTGTCAAACAGAATAGTCTAACAAAATTGTAGTTTGGTCTTTAGGCTGGTAAGCTCTTCAGTGAAGCCATCTAAACTATTGTCAGTTATTTTATAAGCCTTTGGCACCAAACAAGTTGCAGAAATATTTTTGTGGTCATGCATTTAAGCTACGTACCATAAACCGGGTGCTACTTTGCTCCTAGGGGGGCTTTATTGCTCCAATGGAAAAAGATGTTTCAGAGCTCTCCAGCGAGCACTCAGGTGACCTGTCGATTGCTTGTACTGTGTCAACATAGATGGCCCCACATGGCCTAAAAATAAGTCTGTAGGTTCTGGAAATGTTTGGTACCCATAAATAGTCTACATACACGATGCTAGAGGATTGACTTTGCTTGTAATGACGCAGTATTCTTAATTTTCGGGACCGGGACACGTGTTTCATTTTTCTTAAGCTTTCCTTAGCTTCGTAATATTTTTATCGGGTATTCAAAATTAAAGCAGTGGTGGTTCATTTCCCGTAATAGTTTGTTTATCAGGCAGACGTCTGCTGTTTTACGTTTATCAGGAGTCCGGTTGTCGTTTTGTTTTGAACGTCGTAGTTTTCAGTTTTTGTTAAGCATCAGCATTATTTAGAAACTTTCAAACAGCATCAACAAGTTTTGTATGAGAAGTTCGTTTATCTGAATGTTGACAGCACAGTTTTAGTTCCTACAACGCAGTTTCGATAACGTGTGGAGATTGTGCATGACCAGGCCCTTATCTCGGGAGAGGGGGGGGGGTGATAGGCAGACAAATACACGTGTGCCTGTCGCCCTTCAAACAGTGGATTGAGGTCAGTCAGTGAAGGTCAGTTGGAAGTCAGTCGCCCTTCAGTTCAGTGATAGAATGGTCGTCTAGGCAGCGTCTGGTGTGACGCTAACCCCCACATCGGCCAACTTGAACTTACTATATTATTTCTACGCCGGTGTGGGAGATTGCTGCATTTAAGTTTCTTCGGCCCAGTTTTTATAATAAGAATTAATTCGTAAACGACTATGGTTCTGTTTTGCCCGTGTCTAATTATCTGTGAACGTTTCATACTCTGCATATTCGGAACTTCGTATGTGAACTGTGACAGTAAAATAGTAAATAAAAGTATAAAACAAATACTCTGGAACTTAACTTTATTTCATATGTAATTTGCGTCCATTTTACAGAGTATCGAGTACTACTACTCAGAGCTAGTCGAGTGATAAGTTACAGCAGAGTGACAACGTATAGCCGGTGTAACTGTAGCGCCCAACGTTACATGCTCCAGTAGATTTTTCTATAACTTTGCATCAATTTACGAACTGGAAGTAACCAACCCTTATGGCTGACTTTGCCCCACTTTACAAAAAGTCGTAAAAAATAAATGTGTAGTTTAATATCAGTTACATCTGTGTGGTGCCGAGTTAATTGCTTATAGATAACATTTAATGTATTACCTAATTTTCTATTTAATTCATCTAAAATTTACAATGCTTTCTTTTTAAAAGTTGAAAATATTGGAGCAAAGTAGCCTCGGTTTACAGTAGTTCATAAAATGCCTACGAATCGGAGTTGATAACTGTGGACCCAACCTGTGGGTTTTGGGTTAGGTTTTTTCAGTAAAACCCATGTTAAAAATGCATGCATGTTTTTTTTAGGTGGGTTTTTGGTTACCTTAAAAATAAAAATATTGTTCTATGGGTTAACTGTTTATTATCATTACATCCTTTGTTCAACACACCCTTGCAAAGTAGGTCATTGTGATGTTACATATGTTCAGTCAAGCGAACAAGCAGTCAGCAGTTCAAAGGCTGCCCGTGTAAATAATGATTGATTTCAGCAACTCTGTTTTTTTTTCTCAACTTCTAGGTTGTTTCGTAGTTTTGACAAGGAAACCTGAAATGTAGATGGGTAATCTAATTAAANTTTTTTTTCTCAACTTCTAGGTTGTTTCGTAGTTTTGACAAGGAAACCTGAAATGTAGATGGGTAATCTAATTAAAACTGAAAGTAGATTGCACGGATGAGGACAGTTTTAGACTTCGAGATTTTTTCTCTGCAATCATCCATCCCCAATGGAAAGAGTAACTTTTTACTACAGATGCATGGAACAAAGATTTAGGGTATAAATCTATCTCGTCAATTTAAATGCCACAATTCAAGGTAAAAATTCATTACCAGAAACCATCCAGCTTAAGGTTCACTGAAGAATGTTTACCAAAATAAGCACACAATTTTTCTACCATTACTGAAACTTCACTCATACAATGTTTGCCCTTAACAGCTACCAATTATACTGGACTAAAGTTAGCTCTATCCCCTGGCTCTATATGGATGCCCAGGTCACTTGCAATGGTTACAGCTTTGAGCAAAAATTGCACAAGTGCCTAACTGCATGATTTACACTGTGGCAACGCTGAGAGCAAACTGGACACAACTTGCCAACAGCATGAAACACACTATCACCTAGAACAAAAAGGGCATATGTTGAATGGCAATTTTTTCCCTGAAAAATGAATAATTGGAAA
The DNA here is from genome assembly GCA_002778355.1 of Clitarchus hookeri. Taxonomy (NCBI): domain Eukaryota; kingdom Metazoa; phylum Arthropoda; class Insecta; order Phasmatodea; family Phasmatidae; genus Clitarchus; species Clitarchus hookeri. The sequence goes on along the minus strand of NQII01006438.1, from coordinate 20,336 downwards.
GATTAATCTGATATACTATAGAGAAAATCATACATTTGTTTCCAATAAAATATACCATCTCTTTAGGGTTAACCACCTTAAAATGTGAACTAGACAATCAAAACCGTAATACTATTGACATTTTTCATGTTGGCATATCTTGAATGAAATTTTTTTCTGGAAAACTGATAATGGAAATGATACAGCTCATATATAAGTAAACCTACATACCTATACAATAAAACAATACAATTTCTGTAGGGTTAAGGTTAACCACCTTAATGTGAACTCTGCCAAAAAAATATATTATTGCAATGTTTTCATGTCTGCTTATCTTGAATTTCTAATTTTTCCTGGAAAAAATNCTCTGCCAAAAAAATATATTATTGCAATGTTTTCATGTCTGCTTATCTTGAATTTCTAATTTTTCCTGGAAAAAATAAGTGGAATTATAGAACCTCATTAAGTATAAGGGGTATCCTACATGTATACCTGTAGTAAAAAAATAACATTTTCGTATGGTTAACCACCTTAAAATGTGAAGTACCTCATCAAAACATAATATTATTTAAATTTTTCTTATATATTTTTTATTCTCTCACCTTGTTAAAGTAGCTCCTTTCCTGTCTTTGGAGTTTTGTAGCACAGATAAACCAGAGGCCAGATTCTTGGCTCATGATCACCAAGAATCAGCTCCTTTGTGTTTCCAATTACTTTGAGCCTGTCTTAACCTGTGGCCTGAGGCATGATCCTGCAGATATTTCTCCAGATTACAAGGTGCCTGCACGAACTGTTGGCTGGAGCCTCAATCCGCAGTCACCTGAAGTAACCACTAGAGTATACTGCTGACCTTTTAAAGAAGCAGAGGGCCTGATAATTTGTTGTTCAGAATGATCACCTACTTATTTCTTGCTGCTCAGAGCCTGCATGAACTAGCAACCGGAGTCTGATCCGTGATCACCTGGGTGAGTGAGTCCACTGTATGCTAGGCCTCGGCAAACATGCAACCCTGGCCTTACATTACCCAGTGGCTAGGCATTGTGTAAGGACAGAGTCGCAATACCTCAGCAGCCCACTTAAGTTATTTAGTTGTCTTTTCCTAAAAAAATGCCCCTTTCACATTCACCTTTGTGAACCAATGGTTGGAGATATAAACCACGTAGTCCAATTACTAAATCCCTTGGATGGTCTTGAATATCAAGGCCTGAAAATCCATATTACATTAAGTGTAGACTATGTTCCTAATGCAAATACACCACTGGCTCAGGAAGGATCCTCGTGAAAATTGAGTGTCTAATTATAACTAAGTAAAGATAATGATAATAAGGGGTGATTGGCTCATTAATAATGACTCATTGGAATAAGACTGACGTATATGCACCACTTGGACCAACAATAGTGCTTTTTCTCTTGTGGTAACATCCACTAACTTACTATTTCACCTGGTGTGAGTGCCTTTCTGCCACAAACATGACAATTTTCTAGTGGAATCCCTAGCGAGACTCCAGGTGCAAGTCACATGTGCTCCACAACCTACACTCTGAATAGAATGATATATGGACCCCATAGAAAGAATGCTAGAAATACAGATGGCCCTCAATGCCTCATGTGCACAAGCCCAACCACTTTCATGAAAGGATACTGAAGGGTGTCAGGGGAGTTAATGTGTTACCAGTAACACAAGTGACAATACGTAATTCCTCCTTTCTATAGTCTGCAAAGAATGTTCCAGGTAGTGGTTCTTGTTTCACCTCATTCATTTGCACATTCCTTGAGACACATGACATGTGGGGGTTGTCACAGTATGATTACTCCCCAATGACCATGCAATTACAAATTAACGACTGAGAGAGACTGTTGTCCACACGTGTGCACAGGTCTTGGCCCTGTGCTAGAAAATAGAGAAGAAAATGAAAGTTCAATTTACGCAACTTTTAAAGTGTCCACATTTAGTTATTTTTTCACTCCAGTATAAAAGAAAATATAATTCAACAAGCCACAGCTAAATATAAACTGTTCATGGTAAACTGAGCACTTTTGAAAGCTCTACTTAGGATTTACTTCTCTGATTACACTGTATCGTTCCATTATGTGTTAATTTTACATTTTCATGGGTCTGGTCACTTTTGCAAATGGAATTGTTAAGGTATATAAGTGTCACTTACATGCAAATTATTACTATAATGTCAATAAAATAAACACTAACTTCACTGAACACAAATATAAACATTACACTCTCAATGCAATGCCAAGTTTTGTGTCCATTTGTATTTCTTCACTGTGAGCCAGCATGTCAAAGTTCACTGTAACATACATGCAGTTACCGGCAGTGATTTTTTTCAGAGGTTGATTTAAAAAATGCTCACTTAACTGTGAACAGCCTACTTATACCAACTTCGATAGCGTACTGACATTGAAAATAATCAAAATTGAGCTTAGTCTGAATATATTCAGCTTTTCATTTGCGAAGTGTAGTTGTAGTCAGAAAAAAATTATTACACTTTATTGGAATGGCTGCAAAGTGGTTAGTAGTTAATTTGGAAAGTGTTTGCATTTTGTGTCCATTGCATGTGAAGAAACGCCACTTTTACCTAAGTACCATTGTAGCTGTTCTAAATGGTACTTGCAAGGGTAAGGCAAAAAACGTGTTTATAGTAATATACTTTGTCACAAGTCATACTCCAGCAGGTGTTCCTTGAAGTGGGTATTGTATTATTGTAAACATTAATATAGGGGAGAGACAATGGAATAGTGGTCAGACTTCTTGCCACTCACCAAGGTGAACTGGACTTGATTCCTGGTGGGGTCACCCAGATTTTCTGGTGTGGAAAAGTTGATGGATGTTGCAGGTGGCAGGTGGGTTTTCCTGTGGCACTTCCATTTTCCCTGCCCTTGCATTTCACAGTTGCTTTATCTTCACCTCACCTCACTTTACCTTCACCAAAGCTCAAGACCTTGCAGTTTAGCACGTACCAGAACCTCTCAACAACAGTAAATAACACAACAATTTAAAAATTGATAAATTATTATTTAAATACATTAGTTGTTTTTAAATAACTGCATAATTTTTTGTTCAGTAATGTTTATATAAATAATGTTTATTTTGCAGTCTTCAGTATCACTTCGTCAATAAGTAATAAATATATGTTCTTTGCCACTAGTTTCATTTCAGCAGGTGTTCTTTTAACAATTCTTGCATCATTGTAAATATTAAGAACACAAAAATTTAAAATCAATAAATTATTATAATACATTAGTAGTTTTTGAACAGGGTGGCTACTAGCATCAGGGAAAACAGGGATAAATTGGAAAAGTCAGGGAAATTTATGTGAGGTCAGGCAGTTTATATAAAATTAAAAATTTAAATCTAATTAATAAGAAAATTAATGTTTGTTTCTAGCACTTATAATACATATCATCTCATGAATCATACTGCTATTTTAGTTTTTATTCCACCTTTGTAGGAATAAGCCTGGAGACAATTTTGTTGTATGTGTAATTATATATATTATCATACATATTATCTTGGCTGAACTTTTTTTGTTGATACAACATACAAGCATCAGCATAGTGGAAAATACAATTTTAGGTGCATGTGTAAGATCTTGCAAGTAAAATATTTATGTACTTACTGAAATAATAATTCAAATACTTTTAGTGGTTCTCATTGAATTGATACATGGTATTGTCTCTTGTCTTTGTATCATGACTGTTTCGGGCCATGGAAAGCTAGTATTTAATCAGTGTCACATTTTTTCATGTGCCACCTTTGTGTATAGTATTTTTTTTAGTATTTTATAAATACACTCAGTAAAATTCTCTTAAGTTTCTGAAGGGACTGGAAAATTTAGGTTTGTGTGTTTATAGACCAGGTGCAATATCATGAAGCAGGAAAATTTCTTATAGGGGAACTTATTAATGTTTACAGCTTATGTTGGTTGTGTAAATGTAATAGGATATCTGAAAAAGTCAAGGAAATGTCAGGGAATTTGTTATAAGGATACTGCTGGCCACCCTGTAAATAACTACAAAATTTTAATTCACTAATGTGTATTTAAATAATATTTGCTCTGCAATGTTCAGTTCACTTTTTCAGTAAGTGGTCATTAGAGTGGGCCTGTGTAATACTTTGAACTTGCTGTTGCTGGTGTTGCATTTCAGTGTCTGGAGTGATTTTGTTTCCTTGCCGTTTCTTGTAGAGTACATAGATGACTGCAGAGGCAATTATGACTATAATCACTGTAGCAATCACACAGCCGATGATGATATGGGTGGCTGTGTTCTCAGCATCTCCTTCTCCATGGTGGCTGGATGGATATGCGTCTTCATCGCGCCCAGGCATCAAATCTTCTGCCGTACAGTTCAGTTCTCGAATGAAATTGGTTACCAGTAAGCCTCGTTGCGCTTCAGGGGTTGCACAGAGTGTGTTGTGCTTGTTCTGCAAGTCGTGTGCATCCTGCAGCCACTTGAGGCTGCAGTCGCAGTGGAAAGGATTGTCGCTGATGTCGAGGTAGGGCAGGTCTAGTCTTGGAATACTTGTAGGATGTAGACTGGTCAAGCCATTGTGTGTCAGGCTGAGTGTGTGCAGGTACCTTATTTCAAACTTGTGGGCATTTCCAATGAACACATTTGCCAGTTGTGGGCTTTCATCCAGTTGGATATTGGCTAGGAAGATTAATTTTACGAGCGATTCCACAAATTCTTGGCCTGCTTGATTGCCGATGGTTACTTTTGTCAGCTGAATTTTTCGTATGTTAGTCAGCTCGTCGAGAAACTTGAAAGATGATATGTGGTAGTTAGCTGTAAACACATAAAAAATTTGATAATATTTAACATGATGACATTACCTGAAAATTATTAAGTTTTGGGATTTTTTGACATGAATTCAAGCATTTATAAGCTACAGATCAGCTGTTTTAACAGAACAAGAAGGAATACTGATCTAATTTGGAACAATCAATTTAAGTCCTAGTTCCCAGACAGTGGCAGTATTTAAATAAAATAAACTGTGGAGAAACTTACATTACATGCTTTAATAGTGACTAGACCAGGTGTTTGTTTTTGTTTAGGTGGGATTGATTTGTGCCTGCTACAGCCTGATGGTTTATAGTTTTTATTTAGTTTGGTTGGCTGACAGGGCATGGTGTAGTACATTTTATGAGGTGGGTGTTTGATTGCTGCTATTATTAACTGTGTAGTTGCCCATGAAAAAAAACATTTCTTTGTGGTAGCTATAAGTCTAAAAATAATCAAGGTGTTTAATGTGCTTCAAAGAAATTTTGGAAAACTATTATTTATTCTTTATGCAAAAAAAATTTGGTTCAATTTTTAAAATAGATTTGGTGACAGAAAAACAAAAATCCAACTTGTATGTGACTAATTCACATTAACAGACCACTTCACCATTTCAGGAGCATTGTGCAACCTTTGATAGCCCCATGTACTTCAAAGTTATGGTTCTATCAATGAAACAAATACAAAGTTAGAAATTATCTTTGTATTATATTCAGGATGTTGAATAGTCTAAAATTATTTTCTACATTTTTAGCATATTATAAATTTATTTGCTTTAATGATAAACATGTAATAGTTAAAATAATTGTGACAATACTGGAAAATTACTTTTCAAACACTTATAAAAGAAATTTTAAAAATTTTCAATTTTTTTTTGTACAAATCATAAAATTGTACATATTTAATGTTAGGCTAGTTGTCCATGTCATCAGAATGTAATGCATATTTTCTTGGAAATTTGTTATGTGTTTCACCCGTATTTCATTTTTAACTTTTTAGATAAAGTTTAAAGTCAATGTACTAGTTAGATATTGAACCAAGTTTCAAATTTCAAAGAAATTGTACGATGCCACTCCTGTTACTTCAAGAACAAGAAACACTGTAGCTATAACCAAATTTAACGTTAACATAACTTTTTGAAATTTGTCCAAATTAAGAATTTAAGTTTAAAATGCTTATATAATAAAAATAAAAAAACATGAAAAACATTATTTTTAAATGAATAAGTATTTTTTATAGATTTTTCTTTGTACCATGTAGTGAAACTATACAATGTTCTCAAAATTAAGAGGAAATAACATTTGGTGCTTGAACAGCCTTAAAAGTGCAGTTTCTCTTGTTTGAAATAGTCTTTGAAACCAGGCACAAGGGATGCTTTCATCACAAATTTGAACACTGGTGCCTCTTAGATATTGTAATGAAACTATTTCAGAAGCCTGATTTTGGAGAATGTGTGTCAAGCAAGAGTAGCTGCACCTTTAATATAATACTGTAATGGGGAAGTTTGGGGAAAGAAAGGGGAGGGAGGAAGAAGGAAGGGAGTGTTGAACCTGCACTGGGTGTTCATTCTAAGTTTCTCGGCCAGTATATCGTTAGTGTCGACATTTATCTCGACAGGCAGCTTTCCTACCAATCGGAAACAGTAAAAGTTACCAACAAATTTTTAAAACAGTATTCTAAGTGCACTCTTGTTACTGGGACTCGCTCCCTCAGCAGTGCTTGGGTTTTAACTTCTGCCCCACCATGAATGTGAACACATGCTGTGCCTGCAGTAATATGTTATGAAATTAAAACTAGTTGTATAAACTGTTCCTTTTAAGTGGTTAGTTGATGCGGAAATGTGCACATATGTGTATTTATTATTTATATGTTGTATATAAAACAAATACTGTTCTATTTATTGATGTGTAACGTGGAATATTTTGTGTGAACTTTCTCAACATGGCCACTATCTCTTCGTATGGTTAGACTATTGATGGAGAAAAAGGAGACATCATAAATGTTTAATGTGTTATATACATAGGGTGGCAATTGGAAAAATTAGTCATTTTAAAGGAACATATTGTTTCACTATAAAAACAACTATTAAAATATGAGATGGTTCTTTACCTAGCAGTCCCATCTAACAGTCCTTTTAAATACATTTCACTATTGTGTACATCAACAAAATGTATAGATGATGATTCGTAAAGTTTCTTTTTAATAAATACAATAATAAAGTATCAAATGTTGTACATTTGCCTAGAAAATTGCATTAGATCTAAACAACAAATCGTAAATAATTAAAAGGTTTTAGTTTTTTTATTTGAGGAACATGCAAATTGTCATTACAACTAGTGAAGTAAAGTGCTTTGTGCAAAACAACTGTGTAGCCTATATATTTATTCATAAAATGATAGAAGCTGCCCATTTAATTAATTTGTTTACTGTGTTTAGAAACAATTGTTTTCAACATTATTATGCAAAGTAAAAAAAAAATATCAGCCAAGCCTTGAACCCAAAACAAATTCCCCTACGTGTTAGTAGTCAAGCTTCATAACTACTCAGCCATTTATACACTTACAACAAAAGGAGTACCAGATTATTATAATGTTATATGTGTAACATACCACATTTAAGAACAGAAGCAGAAAGTTCGTGTATGCCCATGTGCGATAAATACGACCACCATGCTTCTCACACCCGCCATGTGTAACTGAACTTGTCAATCGGGGAAGCAGCTTTTGACAACACATTCGTTGTCGAGTGTGCTTGATCATTTTCTCGCGAAAATGAAGTCATCTTTAACTTAGAATACCAAACACCGGAGATATTATGATAATAATTATTTTACTGTCTGGAGCTGCGTTTCAAGAAACTTAGAATGAACACCCTAGTGTAAGGTGGGCAAGGATAGGGAAATGGAGATAAAGTAGTGAGAAGGAAACAGGAAAAGGAGAGAGAGAGAGAGAGAGAGAGAGAGAGAGAGAGAGAGAGAGAGAGAGAGAGAGAGAGAGAGAGCGAGAGAGAGAGAGGGGATAGGGAAGAATCTGAGGGAAGAGATTTGGGCAGCTCTTAACAGAGAGGTCTTGAGAGCCAGTGATGGTGAAGTGAGGTGAGTATGGTGTAGCAACGGAATGAAGGAGCAGGGAAACTGGAGATCCCCTAGAAAATCTGTATACCAGCGGCATCTTCCAACTTGATTCAGGGAAGAATCTGATGTACAGAGAGAGGAAGGGCAGTTGCAAGGGAATGGGTGGAGGGGAAGTGGAAAGGTGAGAGAGGGGAGGAGGGTGAGAATTTTCGGATTAGAATTTGGTAAGGGCTTATTAACGTTCCCTGGTGTTATGCCTAATGGCTTATCAGGGGACGGCTTATAAACTAATCTATGACCTAACTTAAACTAACACCCTTGCTTACCTACGATTCAAACCAAGAACCTCCTGCACCCCAGGGGGGTTTAAAGAGGGGTATTGAAAGATGGAAGGGTGTTGAGATTTTCCTATCATCCAAATAATGTAAAAACTAATGGGGAACAAATATCACATCTTAAGAACTGGGGACGTCCACCACTTGCCATAAGGGTAGTTTACATGGTGCAAGAAAGTGTGCTAGACACCTTGTAAGCCAAAGGATTACAAGCATGTGTGAATCAGTGCTCGAAACACACATGCTTGAAGCCGATCTGCAAGTGTCTACAGGGATCATAGAATTCCATGCTTGGCTCCAGTGCTCGTACCTAGTTGCCATCATTCCTGGCGTTAGTGTGTTCTACTTTCTTTTGGGCGAAACCCAAATTTAACTGACAGAGACCGACGAACATTAAAAAGAATTTTGGCCAGACAACATAAAACTACCGCGGCAAAAGTGACAGCAGAACTCAACACTCACTTGAGTAATACTGTTTCGACAAAAACAGTACGGCGGGAGCTCCACAAAGCTAACATTCATGGAAGGGCTGCAATTGTGAAACCCTTTATAACGGAAGCCAACGCTAAGCTGCGAAAGAAGTGGTGCCACGATCATAAAACCTGGACACTTGATGATTGGAAGAATGTGGTATGGTCCGATGAATCAACGTTTACATTGTTTCCTACAAACGGCTGGGTTTGTGTATGGAGAACCCCAAAAGAAGCCTATGATCTGGACTGCCTGTTTCCTACAGTCAAGCATGGGGGAGGTTCCGTTATGATTTG
>NQII01006438.1:0-10675 GCA_002778355.1 Clitarchus hookeri | reverse complement strand
ATATTCATGGAAAATGGTGTAAATCAACATTACTACTTACAGAGAACTCAAATTTACTAGGGGCATCACAATATTCACATTATATACTATCAAATGTGTTAGTGGGGAGGGCTATGAATGCAAAGGTAATTGTGAGGTAAAACACATAAAATTTATGTAAATTAGACGTAATAAACTATATTAAAAAACTTAATACTATTGTAAAGTATAATAAAAAAAAAAGGATGATACAATATATATGTATATAATATAAATACGAGGGCTGATTCAGAAGTCATGGCAACTATTGTTTATCTCCCGAACATGATCCAATACAGAAAATGTACTATGTACAGTTGAAAGTGTACGACATGTATTTTTAAAAGTTAACCACATGGGGTATGGATGCAGGAATGTCCGTCAAGAACAAAGACAAACATGGCTTCTTGAAAGCACCGTTTGATTTATTCTCGTACACCCTATATACACAGTGAACNTCAAGAACAAAGACAAACATGGCTTCTTGAAAGCACCGTTTGATTTATTCTCGTACACCCTATATACACAGTGAACAGGTACGTATTGTACATGTACAAGCTGTTTGACATCCTTCAACGTAGTCTCCGAGGTTGTCCACAGTTCGTCAATGTGGGCTACCCTACATCAAACTGCTGTTGCCGTCGGATGGGATATGAGTGCATCCGTCCGGCTGTGAGCACGTTCCCTATGTCAGTTGTCGGATGGCAGTAGTGCGAAATGGATGTAACCAAAGTCGAACAGTGTTCGTAAATCAAGATAGCAGTATGCCGTGGCCGCAATGCATGCGAATGTCATTCATAGCTACAGGAAGCATTGGGTAATCGTGCTACACCCTAACGTACAGTGGCAAGGTGGGTAGAGGCCTTCAAACAGGGAAGAGAGTTAACAGTCGACCTACCTCGCAGTGGACGTACTGCGTCAACGGACCATAATATACTAGTGGCTGTTGTCAATCAGTGCCTAACGGACGCCACTCGCTGGACTGTTATGCAATTAGCCCAGCTTACAGGTATTCCTGTGTCATCAGTGTGCCGAATTCTATGGCGGAACTTAAATGTCCAGAAGATTTGTGCCACATCACTTAACTGAGGTAGAGAAGTGGACCCTATATGAGACATGTCGTATCAATCTAGAACGCTTTCACNTGTGCCACATCACTTAACTGAGGTAGAGAAGTGGACCCTATATGAGACATGTCGTATCAATCTAGAACGCTTTCACAGTGAAGGTAATGTCATGCTGAACTGCATCATTGCAATTGATGAAACATGGGCAGGAGCATACAAACCTGAATTTAAGCGAAATGGCGTCATCCTGGATCACCACGGATATACGAAAAAACCTGTCGCCCACAAAGCTAATGATCATTTTGGCATATAACAGTCACGGTGTTTTAGTGTGTCATCCAGTTCGTGAGGGCTGTACTGTATATTCACAGTACTACCTGTCATGTCTGCGGTACCATCTTCGTCATGCAGTTTGAGAGAAACTTCTTGAACTGTTGGGCAACGCTATAGTCTTAGAATGCTAGACCTCATACAGCAGGTAGCCCTACACAGTGTTTACGGAATTGGGGATGGGAGATGTTGCCACACCTGCCCTATTCACCCGATATTTGTCTGTGTGACTACGATCTTATTCCCAAAGTTAAGAGGCCATTGCATGGTAAACGCTTTGTCAACAAACAAGACACAGTCACAGCATTTCGACGAGAGGTAGCGCGCATTGACGAATCTCATGCACCCGTCTGCCTCATTGCTGGCAACGAACCGTGGAAAACCTAGGAGACTACTTTGAAGCATGTTAAACAGCTTGTATGCCTATTATACGTACCCATTCAAATGAGTGTATAGAGGGTGTACAAGAATACATCAATTAAACTGTGATTTCAAGCAGCCATATTTATCTTTTTTCCTTGCCGGACATTCCTGCATCCATACCCCATGTGGTGTCACCTTTAAAACGGAAATGTCCTACACTATCAACTGTACATATTAAAATTTCCTGTGCTGGATCATTTTCTGGAGATAGACGATAGTTGCCATGACTTCTGAATCAGCCCTTGTATATAAATAATAAAATATAGTATAAAATAAAATGAATCGTATAATAATAAAACTAATTGCAGAAAACACAAATTTACTAGGGGTATCGCAGTATTCTCATTACATACTACGAAATGTGATAGTGGGGAGGGATATGAAGATGAGGGAACTTGTGGGGTAAAGCATATAACATTTATGTAAATTACATATTATTTGGGTTCGTTAACCATGTTAAATGCAAGAACACCTAACCTAACTCAACTTAACTTTACAATATGTGATTACAGGGGGAGTGTGTGTGCAGACACAACATACTGTGTTACAAAAAGTATAAGAAATAAGCTCACGTCAGTTCATCCACCCCCTGTGAATCACCTATCGTGAAGTTAGGTTTAATTTGTTTAGGTCTTCTGCATTTTACATGACTAGTGACAGCAGTTTGCAAGACCAATTCCCATGCAATACTACACAGTACAATTAACTATACTTTCAATGCAAAAACTAGGGTATAACTTATGTTATTCACCCATATAAGCGGCAAATGTACATCCTTGGTGATTTACTATCTATAACTCAACGTATAGGACACATTGGCGTTTATTCAATTTGCCAAAACTCCTCAAACACACTTATTTCTGCGCAATATTTTGTATTTTAACACTGCGCATGGACATAATTGCAAAGAAACACAATTGCGCACAATAATTTGATTTAATACTTAAAATGAAAAAAATTGCAATGAAACATGTTAAATAGCATTCGTAAATAACATGCCGTTGCACAGTCAAATTTACACTGTATACTGAAATTGCACACTCTCCCAGCAACAACCTTCACGTAAACCAAAATCAATGTGCATTTGTTTCCTGTCTATGCATCATTAGTCAACGAATGTGTCATGGCGATACACGTCAACTGCTTGTAAACACCACCTGTAAACGTCTTTGTGTATCATATACAATATATGTATATTTTTTCTACTACTAATATGTTACGTAGTACAATCCTCTCGTGAATATCGCCAAGGTAAGCTTTGAGAATTTCAACATAATTAAATGATATCCAGACACTGCTTGATTACAGTGTTTTATACCTATATAGCCTTAGCGCGTTGGCTTAAATATACCCTGTGAATCACGTTTTGTGAATTAAGGCTTGGTTTACAAAGGTATTCTTGCATTTAACATGATAGAAATGTATTTGACATAAATTTTACGTGTTTTACTGCATAAACACCCCAATTTTCATAGCCCCCTTTACTATCACATTTCATGGTATATACTGCAAATTACATAAAGCCCTAATAAAATTCCTATTAAATGTGATTAGTAATCACCATATATGGAAATTTNTATATACTGCAAATTACATAAAGCCCTAATAAAATTCCTATTAAATGTGATTAGTAATCACCATATATGGAAATTTGCAGGTATTATTTTCCCGATTTTTGTTAAAGCCCCTATTCTATATAATTACCTTGTCACGCCATAACAACAGTAATAATAACAAAAACAGTAGCAAGAGTAACTGAGAAGTGAGTGGACTTACATATGTCAAGAATTTTGATATTCTTCAGTTGTGCCAGTTCTTGTATCGTAATTTCATTGAGTTGAGTGGCTGTGGTTGAGGTGAGACTGAGGTACTTGAGCATCGGGAGGTGGCCGGCTGCGAACTGTGGGAGCCCAACGCCGTCCCCTCCCAAGCACAAGTGCTCCAGCGAGTCCAGCGACACCAACGTGTCAAGAGAGATGTTATGCATGGGGTTGCCACACAGGTTCAGTAGATTCAGATGCGTCTGAAACCAGGCAATGCTGCNTCAAGAGAGATGTTATGCATGGGGTTGCCACACAGGTTCAGTAGATTCAGATGCGTCTGAAACCAGGCAATGCTGCGGGTTACAAATCAACAAAAGTAGTTCGACCAGCTTGCTAAACTTGTTATCGTGTGTGTTGGTACAGTAGAACCTCTGAAACTCGACACTCTGTAACTTAACGCTCTAACTTGGCATTTTGCAAAACCTTACAGCTTAACAGGCATATCAGATGCAGTACTATAAAAATAGCCCATACATGCTGTGTTGTATAGAGATTAATATTAAGTATACGGAGCGTGTCTTTGGAAGTCTCACCATAGAGTCATGGGTATAAGGCCTCAACTCAAGAATTGCTATAACTTGTATTATTNGGTATAAGGCCTCAACTCAAGAATTGCTATAACTTGTATTATTAGATGAAAATGCAGACTTGGCTACATTTTACTTGTTACAACATTTTGTCACATACATTTGATGTGGGACTGAAAATTTTTTTATTTGTTAGCTCATGTTTGATTTTTTTCTAGTGTTAAGTGTCTCATATATTATCAATCAGCTTTCCTTAAATTTATGAGCAATGGTTTTAAAAATCCGGAATTATCATTAAAGACCACCAGTGAACTAACACAGAACTGTAATTTACAAGATCTAATAAGTTATTTCTGCAGTACATTATTCATGAGAAGATAATGAGATGATGAGATAAAGAGCCTTATTGTGGAATGCACAGAGGTGGCAGCACAATATCGACATTATACCTTTGGTTGAAATTTGGATAGGACACTACAATATGCCCATGTCCATTTCTTAAAAACATGTTTTTTNGACATTATACCTTTGGTTGAAATTTGGATAGGACACTACAATATGCCCATGTCCATTTCTTAAAAACATGTTTTTTTTTTATGAAATGGTTAAATGGATGATGTGAAAACCAGCTTACTGAAGTTAGAGTATATTGGAGTATGCTATATCTATACATTTTTTGTAACCTGTGTTGTATGAAGTTGAGTTACATTAATTTAATGACAACCATTTTTGATGTATAAATCCACATATTATGTGATGCAGTAATTTTTATGCATCTGAAAGAAAATTGAAATATTTGTATTTCATCTAAGATGTATACTTTAATGTGAAATAAATCTAAACAATCTGCATGAAATGATTGTTCATTTTAAATTTTAATGCTCCTCCATAATGCACGAAACAAATTTATTTTGTAAAATCTCATTTAGAAAGTGATATATGTTTTATTTAAATGGTTTAGCTAAAGTAAAAATAAATTCAGCTTTGAAAAAAACTTGAACTTTATATCTTATTTTCCTTGTAGAATGTTTATTCTCAAAATGTAATTGCACCATAATTGAATGTTTGTTTACATGTCCTATTGTTTTTATAAATGGACTTTATCAGCGATAACGTTCATAGTGATGCATCTAGTAAACATGCACTTTTTTCCCTGGTCAGAAAACAAATTATTTTTATTAACATGGATGCTAATGGCCATAATGAATTTTATTAGTGCTGTTTTACTTATAGCTATATTTTCTTGGAATGCATTAGAGTACTATTTCGAGGGGCAGATGTACATGTTTACTCTTCATGANTACTTATAGCTATATTTTCTTGGAATGCATTAGAGTACTATTTCGAGGGGCAGATGTACATGTTTACTCTTCATGAGCCTGTTTCACCCTTGATAGGCTTGTTGAACAAGGTACTGAAAGGGGTTAACTTCCATAGATTGTAAAGTGTACTTACCAGGTTGGACATGCTTGTGACAACTGGTCCAATTTCGTTGACAGAGAGGTCCAGCTTCACCAGATTTGGTGGTAGGTGAGATGGCAGACTTGTAAGTTTATTTCTCTGCATATACAATTCCTTGAGGTGAAGGAGGTTCACAAAAGCATTCTCGTCAATGAAGTACAACTCGTTATCTTGCAGGTAAAGCTCCACGATTGTTGTGCAGCTTGCAAATGTGTTGGCAGTAACAACTTTCAGATTGTTCTTGGAAAGCATCAATTTCCTGATATTGATTGCATTTTGGAAAGCTCCATCTTCAATGTATTCTATATGCAGTGATTCAAGTTTAACATCAACTAGTAGCGATATCACTCCAGAAAGAGTAGTTTGTGTGATGTTGGGTACTGTAATGTCGGAGACCTGCAAATATGAAGTTATAGATTACTGTAATTATTACTTGAATGGAGATTTCTACAGAAACTCATTCAGTCACACACATAGAGGTAGGAATAGTCAGGAGGTGGCATGCTATGACGTAGTTGAAGATAAATTTGTTTTGACCGTCGTCACACTGTGACACAAAAAACAATGAAAATGTGGTTCCTTGTATGTGCAGCAAATGAATGTTAATAATGTCAGTTGTTTGAAATAAATGAAACTGCTGAAAATTTTGTTTTAAGCCATGCATTAACATGCTTTGAAATAATAGCTGTATTATATTTTTGACAGGTTAAGGGAGCTGTCCATTAAGCCTTTATCCACCAAGTTTAAATGACGAATAAACATTCAAGAAATTCCTTCTCAATGCATTAATTTTAAAGGTAACCATTTCAAACAAAAAATATTCTATGTCACATTTTTCAAGGAATGCTGGCATGTTAAGAAATCTTGCCAATTTTTGTGTTTAATATTTTTTGTTCTAAAATGTAACATTAAAATTTACATTTTACAAAAAGTATGACTAAATTAAACTTTTTTGACAATTTCTTAACGTGGCAGTACTCCCTGAAAAAATTTGTGTGGAATACTTTTTGTTTGTTTGTAATGATTATCTTTGAAATTTCTGCATTGAGAAGGAATTTCTTTAACGTTAATTCNGGAATACTTTTTGTTTGTTTGTAATGATTATCTTTGAAATTTCTGCATTGAGAAGGAATTTCTTTAACGTTAATTCCTTATTTAAAATCCCATGTCGCAAGTTTGGTAAGCAGAGACCTTAAGTTTTCAATGTTTTTGGTGTCCGAACACGACGGACAGGCTTAATCATCAACCATAGACAAGGCACTCTTCCTCCCTTCCCTTTGGTCATAGATATAGTTGCTGTGNACGGACAGGCTTAATCATCAACCATAGACAAGGCACTCTTCCTCCCTTCCCTTTGGTCATAGATATAGTTGCTGTGGGACAGTTACATTATGGTAATGCTTTTTTAAGAAATAATAAAAACATTTGTACTTTATTTTTATCTGGAGGAGAGTTAATGTAATTGCTGGCTGCTTTACCTGAGGAATAGGTTTCAGCCTGTAGATTGGATGAAATGAGGGAATGATCACTATAATTTTCCAGTACGTCACCATCAAATGAGAAAGTAATACAACATTTTAGGTGGCAGTGTGCTATGGTGATGTGTGTAAATTTTACTTTCTGGGTACCCTGGAATTAATTTGTTTTTATGGAAAAATAATATGTTCATATAACTAGCAAACACACATCTCTTCATGTTAAATAGATAAAATAAATCTTATAAAGTGTTTGGGGTGAGGGGTGCCTGAGAGGGCTATATAATGTTCCCTGTTGCTTTTTGCTGGGTGACATCCTGTAGAGGAGATGGAGAAGGGGAAGGGCTGTGATATTGTAGGGAGACGACGAGAAGGCAAGGCAAAGGAATGCAGGTGTTTGTCACTGAGTGCAGTTCCCTTCCCTGCCTTTCCCCGCCTGCGGTTCTGAAAACATTCACTTTACCACTGCAACACTTGACATTTGTTACTAGAGCTTATAATTAATTATCGTTAAAGCCAGGAATATGGCTACATGCTGACGCACTGAAAACATCGCATCGGGAGTAAATGTCAACTAATATACCAGGCCTCATTCGCACACACTTTATTGCAATGGTTGTGCATAACATATTTGAATAATCAAATTATTAGTATATAAAACCCAAAAGCAATAAAATAATGTAAATAATTTATCTTTGCAAACACATGCAAACCCGTAAACAAAAACATGCAAANAACAGTAAACAAAAACATGCAAATACAAAAGATGCTCTGAGATACTAGTTCCACTGTGACTAAAAGCAGAAAGAAAGAATGTATACAGTTTAATACCTTTGTAATTTGATCCAATCCTAGCATATATATAGTGTCAACTTGTTAGCAGATAATGAAAGTAACACAAATTTTTTTCAACTATGCGTAGGACAGTCCGTGTCTTTTAAAGAATTTGTAAGCTCTGATTCAGTTGAGGAAATATCATCATCACTGTAGTCACTGTCACTGTCCACACATATAATAAAGCTGTCGATAGCATCTTCCATCTGCCCATCCATTTTCCAGTAGCGTTCTCCTATATTGTGAACATGTAAACAATAACCTTCTCAGTCTTGCTTGGTGACGAAGGTAATTGCTCTTCTTGTTACATCTTCGAGCTTTACTAGACTGAATTCTCCTGTGACATTGCTTTAGTGTTCAAGTCTATTGGCCTTTGCCCATGTGAGTTCGATGGCATTGAGTTTGCACATATAAGGAGGTAACCTAATTACGTCATGGCCATGCAATTTAAAAATCTCATCTATTTGGTATGTTTTTTCACTGCTATTAAGAATTTGAATTAGGCTGAAAAGTTCAGACCTCCTCATGTTTTGCGGAGTTCTACATTGTTTAATTCCAACCAATTTATCTTTTCCTTCTTGTCAGAATACTTTGTTGGAAGTTTGTTTTTTTGCACGCGGTGATACGAAGCATTGTTTAAAATGACAACACTTTTTTCGGGAGATTACGTAATAACATTTCACTAGTCCACTTTTGAAAATGTCTGCATTAATCTGACCATGATTGTCTCCAGATGACTTTCCAGCCTTAAATATTAGTAAAATGCCATCCAGAAATTGATCTGTAGTTCATGCCTGCACAATAATTAAGCAATTTGATGAACTCGTATTGGTCAGAACACCAAGCCGATATTTACTTTGTCAACATTTGTCGAAGGTTAAATTACTGTCCACACACAATTTACCAACGTAAACAATGGGCCACTTCTCTTCTCTGTAACGTCGCATTGATTTTAAATATTCACAGCGCCAGTGGATAATATCTGGGCACTCAATTAAAATATTTCTTTTGTTGCCACACCTTTAAACTTAAAATCCCATTTCTTTCAAAATTTGCCTCAGAGTATGCACTCCCTATGGATAGTTGATTTTGTCTTTAATGGCACTCAGCAGTTTGGGACATGTAGTTACTCTCTTCTGTACTACATAAAAGTGTTCAATTAGATCCCTTATTACCCTCCTCTCAAAATCATCACATTTAACGTTTTATTCTTGGGGACACGAGCGGGGTTTACCTGGTGTTGCCAGCGATGTATCGACAGCTATAATACTTTCTTTGCAGATCCTACGAGTTGTATGGACAGAAATACCTGCATAATTAGATGCACGCAGGTTGGCTTGGTTTAATATAATGAAATTATATATCTGATAATCCTTCTTGCCTCACTGTGAATTGTTTTACCTTTCTTCTGCATGGGTTCCATGTGCAACACTATCAAAGACTTGTCAGACACTCCCGTAACGTTAACAGCTTGTATAATGTATTCACGGTAACTTCAAGATTTTCTGAAACCCTGCTAAATATCTACTTTCAGGGAGCCGATTNATCATCCTATATTACTCATGGTCATTGAGGAAAGTGAGGTGGGTGGGTCGCCTTCCTGTTCTGGCCATCTTTTACCTCTTAGGAGAAAACTTCAGTGTCCAAGTGGAAATCCCTCCAAAAAAAAAAAATGTGCGACTTGTTGGGTCAGAGGATTGAACCACTACCCAGGGACTTTAGAAGTGAGAGGCTTAAAATAAAGCAAATAAGAATTTGATGGCAGAAATTTATATAGTAAATTTGTTAAAAAATTTTAAAGATCAACACAGAAATAAAGTTAAGTTATATGCTTGTGTACCTTTAACATGATGACAGAGAGTGGCAGTTCACTTGGTATGACAGTGCATTCAGCCCTGGTTGGTTGCATGCTCCCTTTGACCATGTGACTAAGCCCACACATGCAGTGAGAGGGGCATTGTGACGTGCTGGCNTGGTTGGTTGCATGCTCCCTTTGACCATGTGACTAAGCCCACACATGCAGTGAGAGGGGCATTGTGACGTGCTGGCAGGCACCAGCCACACACACGCTGCAAACACTGCAGCGATGAAGACCCTCGTCATGATTGCTGGAAGAAACACAACAAAGTTGATACAAAATTAACTGGTTCAAGTTAAAAATTAGAGAACAACAAAAATTTTACAGTTAAGATAAAGTCTCAGAAAAAAATTTTCATCAATGTTTATTGAAAACATAAAAAAAATCTCAATTTGCAGTCCTAGAAAAATTACCACAACTTGGTTGCTGGATGCCGAATCAGATAGCTAATCCGTCAAAATGATGAATTAACAATCTCCTGCAAAACCATTTGAAATAAAACTTCTAAAATAAACTTTTATAGTACAACTTAGCACGATACCAGACCAGTGCAGTGACTACAAAAACAATCTAAATTAGCATGCCGCACGAGGACCATCAACTGTGCAACTGTGATTTTTTGCGTTGTGAGAGATTGTGTCGATAGATCGTGACTGCTGCATCTCGCCTACCTCACAATCGCATTGCGTGTGACTAACGATGATCTTAAATTCAGTGCATAACGCCAGCGTATCGATCTGTATATCATGGCGTGCAACTCGTCGCCCGTCAAATACGTTGCGTATTTTTAAGAACTTTGTCAAGATATTAATGGCATTTGCATATATTTCACTGTCATCTTCTGTCTCCTGGCAATTGT
>NQII01006437.1:74973-108842 GCA_002778355.1 Clitarchus hookeri | reverse complement strand
AGAGAGTTGTCTCGTGTGTTCATGTAGAAGTTAACCTGTTAAGCTAAAATAAAACTGACATATGTTAACTCGCAAAGAAGGTGAATTTATTTGGTAAATTGGACCTAGGGATAGTAGCGTCAACATATTCCTAAGCCCTAACCCTGAGGACTAGCATCAATTGCTGGTGCCTTACGCCGAGAGCAGACTCAATACCTACTTATATGCCATAGCACTGTGGAGGTATCAATGTAATACTGAATAATCGATTGGTTGTATCAATAGATGAGAAATTTTAAAATTATTTTATTGGTTTTGATAAATATGGATTTGTTTTTATATATAATATGGCTTCATAGTTGGAAAACGATATATATTTTGTCATTTCAGTTTCTATTTCTATATTGGACTTTGTAATTTTAATTTAATTCAATCTTTCAGTTTTCTAAAAAAATTTTATTATCTAATTCAATTTATAATTGTATTGTTTTTGTTTATCAATAATACTTAAACTAATTCTTTATCACAATTATTTATATTTTCAATTCTTTCTTAATGTTTTTTAAGTTTTTATGTCTTGCTATGTTTAAAACTTCTAATCCACAAGAACATTTTATTATTTAGAAAGCATAATTTTTAAAAATTAAACATGTTTAACATGTTGTAAGATTTCCTTGTTTATAATATAACTCAATGTTTTTTTTTCTTTCAAAATTACAAATCTTACAAACTCCCATTATTTATTTATAAAAAAAAATACAAAAATTACAGTGTGTAAAATGTAGAAATGTAGTAGAAAAATAATTTAATTATAAATTAATTTGATATTGGTAGTGGAAAATATACCAATTTTTAATTTGATGAAGTTATAAAATAACAAAATATAACTGTAAATATTAAAACTCTAGGTAAATCAATTTTAAAATAACATCTAGTTATACTATTATATAACAATAAAATGTCAAAAAAATTATATACAATATTAAAAATATCGAATTTTCAGGTAATATATTTTTACATTATATTATTTTGTATTTTTAGTATTTTTAATCAATTAAATAAATGCTATAAACATTAAAATTATTTTAAAAAATAAATATATATGTATACTATAATATAAAGATGTATTATTTCAGCTACTACATTTCTACATATTTTGCATTGCATTTTATTTTTTAGTGTTTTTTTGTATATATTTGTATTTTTATAACATTTTTTATAAATGATGTATTCAAATTCTATTAAAAATATAGTTAAATCATTTAGAAAAAAACAATTGCAGATAAATTATTTTTAATTTATTAATAAATAATTTTTCTATAAATGAAGGTGCTTCTGGATACGAAAAAAAGATTATGTTGTAATAAGAAAGCTTTATTTATTTTAGATGATAAAAATATTCCATGGTTTAAAGGTATCTATGTTGCTGAAATTTTAGAATATGGAAATAAAATAAAAATTTATGTGCATGTAAAAACCAAATACATTAAATAATTTCAAGACTTTATAAAAGCACCCAATTTGGTTATCTTACTTCCAGAAAAAAACTTTTATTAGTGAACCAAGGCTATAACCATTAATTAATAACTTTAAAATGAAAATGGCCAAATATTTTCAAGTTTGTGTATGAACAGGATCTTTAAATTTAAAAAAAAAACCAGGCGAAAATAAATTAAAAGAAAAATTTTACTAGAAATTTAGCATTTTCTGTTATTTAAAGCAATAAAACACTAAAGAATAAGATATTAAATTTGATAGTGTGCGCAATAGCAATAGAATAATTTTTAATACTGCAAGAAAAATAATTTATCAATAAGAAGTCACAATAAATAACGTGATAACAAATATTGTTTCACAACATCAAAATCCTAATCTAAGAACAACTTTTAAACAATTTAAATTTTTTGAAGGGGATTTTTATTATGATTATTATGTAATTAGATGTCAAAGAAAAAGTGTGCATACACAATTAATGGCAATGCAAGATAGACATCCAAGTTATGAAGAAATTTTAAGATTTGAATATGATCCAAATTCTATACATTTATATGAATGGATGAAAGAAATTTTAGATATCATAACTTAACGAAATTATTTTAGAATAAATAATATTACAGAGCATTATTTATTAGGTAAAATTAATAAACTTCACTAAGAAAAAAAGTATAAAACATATTTTATAGAAAAAAATAAAATTCTAATTTATAAATACATATAACCCATCTCCAGTTTCATTCTATAAAAAACCTTTTTGTTAATCAAAGAAATGTGTTGATTATGAAATCATAACCAGTAAACATTACTTTTATTACTTTTCATTTTTAAAACTTTTTCAATCAAGTATGAAAAGGATAATTATTTTACAAAATTTCAATTCATTAAAATTTAATTTTATTTCTTCAGTATTCTAATATTTTAAAATATATGTTTGCACATCATAATTTATTATTTTATCTATTTTAAATCATTCTGTTAATCAATTTGCTGTATAACCTTTTTCAATTTTTTTTTATATCTTACTAATAAATCATTAATTTTATATTTAGCTTCATGTGATAAGCTTTTATACTCTAGATTTTTCAACACTTTTTCAATATTTTATTAACTTATGTAGGCTTTAATTTTATTAATGTATGTATTGTTTTATTATTTTCTTTATCAATTCATTAAAATTTAATTTTATTTCTTCAGTATTCTAATATTTTAAAATATATGTTTGCACATCATAATTTATTATTTTATCTATTTTAAATCATTCTGTTAACCAATTTGCTGTATAACCTTTTTCAATTTTTTTTTATATTTTACTAATAAATCATTAATTTTATATTTAGCTTCATGTGATAAGCTTTTATACTCTAGATTTTTCAACACTTTTTCAATATTTTATTAACTTATGTAGGCTTTAATTTTATTAATGTATGTTTTGTTTTATTATTTTCTTTATCAAATCATCCAAAATTTCAACCAATTTATTATTTCCAACCCAAGCAAATTCTTTATTGTTCTGTTTAACCTTTCAACAACACTAGCTTTAAGTTCTGAAAAGGTTGAATAGTAATTAATATTATATTTTTTCATTATTTAATAAAATTAGACAATTAAAGTTTTTTACTATTGCCAGTTTGTAAATTGTTAGGATACCTATTTTTAAAAATTTATTTATAAGCTTTTATAATATTTTAAACATATTTATCTTTAACTGGAACTGAGAAAACATATTTAGAAAAACACCGATAATAGTTAATATATATTGATACCAATTATTAATTCATGAAATATCTTTTAAATTTTCAGAATTAATTTCAACTTAATCAGCTTGCCATAAATCATCAATTTCAAATGAAATAATTTTTCTTCTAGGAAATTTTTTTTACCAGTTTATATAATTAATTAATTATGCCTTCACAAATGGATATATTTTTTTATGTTTATTTTTTTGTATTTACAAATTTTGTATTTTGAGTTTTTATATTATTATTTCTAGTCACCTTTTTACAATTTAAACACTAAGTGTTATTTATTTATATATAATACTTTTTAAATATTTTTAAATCTCTAAACATGCAATTATTAATATTATACCTTTAGCGAATTTTATTCCACCTATTAATTTAAAGAATATTTTATCACCATTTCTATTGGAAATGGTTTAGAAAAATCTGTATTATGTCCTATTCTTACTATTATTAAAATTGATTAATCATGATTATCTGTATTAATTCTAAAAACAGTACAATCACTTAAAAAATAACTCGTTCATTATGTTACTTAAAATATTGATTTGTTTCTCCTGTAGTTAATTTTCCAGTTAAATTTATTGTTTGTAATGTATTCGATTGAAAATATTCTAAGTTATTGCATCATTTGGAGCATTTGGATTTGCAATATTTGTTAATCTTCTGTCTTTATTACCATAATTTATATTTTTTAATATCAGTTTTGTAAAAGAATGAATTACAATAAATATCAATTTAGTTCTGATTTATTTACTTAAGAATTTATCATTTTCGAGCACTGTAATTCTACTTTCAATTTCACTCAACTTATGTTTTACTACATTGTATTTATTTGTTTAAATTTACTTTTAACTTTTTAATTTTGATTATAAAAATTTTAATTTTTAAAATAATTACTAATGTAATTTTTTAAGCAACACTTTTATAAAACAGATTTTAATTGGATCAATTCTTGTATAACTACTTAACTCAGATTTAAATGTAACATCATTTTTAAATCTTAATTTTTTTTTCACAAAATCGCTTGATTTAGATTTTACAGCAAAATCGTTTTTGAAATCGTTCGAATTTTTCTTTCTAACATAATCTTTTAAAATTATTAAATCTATCGTCATAATTTAATTAATTAACTCAGTCTTTAAAGCAATATCATGTTGAAATTGATAGAAATTTTTGTTTTTTCATCATTATTCAAGATAGGATTAATAGCACCATTTATAATAATATAATTTACATAATTTTTTAAATTAATCATTGTATTGTTATTATGTTACATTTTAATATATCCTTGAAAATTATAAATTTTCCATTTTTAATATAATTATTTATAAAAAAAATTTCAAGCTAGATTTTAGTGTTATATTAGAACCAGATATCTTTAAATAAATTTTATCAGGCACAAATGTTTCTAACATTTTGTATGATATTTCTTTGTTTTCTCAGCAAAACGATCAAATTTTTCCTTTTTTGTACCGTCATTCAGTTCACTTTTCAAATCATATTTTTTAAAATTATCAAATTTATCAATTTTAATATAATTTCTTGACTCTGTTTTCAAAATAACATTTCAAAATTGATTAATATTATTACTTTTAACGTATTTAGTCATACTAAATTATTGAGCAAATATGTTTGTAATTGCAATATAAAACCATTCTAAAATGCTTTAAATAGAATCAGGAATAATACATATAATAATTTAAATGATATAATTATTTATGTAATACATCACTAAGATTTTTATGATAATGTTAAATTCTTTCTTCGAATTCATTAAATTTTTTTCCTTTAACATGTTCATTGAAATTTATTGTTTGGAATACATTTTTTATTCTATTATCAATATTAAGATATTTATCTCATCAGCTTATTAATGGCTTCCTTAATGAATGTGTAATTTAATAATAAAGAAATTATATCAGAAAAATGGTATCCTTAAGAAAATAAATCTAGTATTATCAGACAAAATAACCACAGATAACCGAATCTAAATTGTGAATTATGTCATAATAATATGTATGATTATCTTTAAAATATTGAATTAATTCTATAGGAATATTTCTACTCAATGAATCGAAATAATAAACGCCATTATTATTATTAATATAACAAACTCAATGAGTTCGAGAATTCGCATATATGTATGCACAGTATATATATACATATATTTGCATATATATAATTTCACATTAATTTCTATCAATTTTATCTATCACATAAATATCTCTAAATATTTTTAATTTAGATTTTTTAGATAATATTTATATAAACATTTGATAATAGAATTATTAAAAAACTTTTAAGTACAATTTTTTTTGCTACTCCTCGAATTTAATTTTTCGTATCTAAGTTATGTCTTTTTCGTTCTGCTAAGTCTTTCTAATTTTTTATAGTTTTTTCAACAGATTTTGAACATTATTGGCGCAAGCTGCCAAACCCCCCAATACGCCTAATATTGGAATTAAAAGTGGTAAAATACCCTTAGTTTTAAAACCATATCTTGTTTTTCCTTTGGATAATTATTTAGTTATTGGTAATGATAATGCTAATGCAAATTCTTTTCCTTCTTTAATTTTGTCATTCTTCTTTTCAATTCTATCATTTGTTAAATATTAATTGATTTCTAAATCTTTTAATTGATTAACTGGAATATTAAAATTTTTATTTATCCTCATTTATGTATAAGTTTATTTATATATTAACTAAATTTGATTCCCCAACTTAATTTTATTTTAATAAACATACTTCCAGTAACTAAAGGAGAAGTAATATTTTAACCAATTGGAGTTTCCTTGACTAACATTCTTTCTTTAGCTTGTTGTTGTAAAATGTTATCAGTTTCATGTTTTCTACATCTTTATGATCTCTATAAGCATTATCATCATCTTTACAAGGTTCATCAATATGAATTCCTTTATCGCCTTTTTTTAATCTTTCATATAATTTTGTAAAAGTACCAAAATAGTTATAGCCAGGTAAATAAATTTCTGGTAAATTTAAATTATTTTAATTCCAATTTATTATTCATTTTCCGTGATGTACAGAATTCCAAAAAGAATAAGGAATAACATTTAAAACTCTTAATAGATATGGAATTCTTTTGGTAATATTAACAACAAAATCAGAAAATGTCTTATTTAACTTATTCATAATATCAATATTTTCATTATAATAATTTTTATTTCAACCTTTTTCTTCATCACGAATAATATATATTCTATCAATTACATTTCTTTCATAAGTCATCCATATGTATTCCTTTGGTAAATTATTATATTGTATTATTCTTTCACTAATTCTTTCAGGATTATTTGAACGGGATATAGGTTTTTAAATCTTCAAATACTTGAAATTAAGAATTTTATTTTTATTAGCAGCTTATTATTAAGGATTTTTATATTGTTTGGTAGTTGGACCTGAGCTGTACCTAATGGAATTCGTATTTTTTTTAATTTCTGTATAATTATTAAAATCTTTATCATTATCAAAATCATCATTTGGATCATTATATTTTTTATCTATGTATCTTCGAGTAAGTAATTTTAAAAGTCCATCTGTTCCTTTATATAATTTATTTTTATAATAATTTTATCGTCAAATTCATTTTCAGTATCGCCAATTGTGTTTTTGCTTCCATCGCCTATTTTTCCAAATATATGACCATTTATATTATTCAATAATATAATAATTTTTCACTAAGATGAATTTTTTTTGTAATCCTTATAGGTTTGATTCCTAATTGTTCTTCAAAATAGTCTAATATTTTATTTAGATATTTACTTCTTTCTGAATCTGGTGAGCTATAATCAGGGAATAATTTTCTTTCAAATGTAGTTTTCTTTGGTGTTGGTGGATATTTAAATTTTTGACAGCAACTGGGACATTGTTGTTATTAAATTCTTATTTACTTCAGCCACTTTAGCAAATTCTTTAGAAATATTTTGTAAATCATTAATTAAAGGCAATTCTATCTTATTATTTATTTCATATTCGACCTCATGTTTTTTTTATAATTTCTAAATCTATCTATTAGTAATTTAAATCTAGATATTTTTATGTGAATCTTTAATTTTTTATTTATTTATAAAATATTTTTACTATCTGAATGAGTTTTAAAACTATTGAAAGTTTTGATAGACAAACATTTCTACCAACATATCTAACTAAGAAGAATTTAAATATTTATAATAATAAAATCGAGTTAGATATAAATATTGATCATGGAGTTTCTTTCCCAAATTATGCATACGTTTATGAACGATTTAAATTATCATAGATATATAGTGCTGTTTAATATGCCCAAGATAATAATATTAATGTTTGTTATAATTTTTTTTCCATTTCAATTTTCTTGAGTAGAAATTATAAAACATGGGCAAATAATTGAAGCTGTTCATATTTCTGGTATAACTACTACTATGATGCATGCTTTAGTTAGCTCACGATCAGAAAAAAACATTATTCAGAAATGAGTGGTGTTGATAGTAAATATCTAGTAAAATCTATACATTCTAATAAAACTACTACAATTACTTATCCATTGAGATATTAGTTTGGTTTTCATAGCGACAATAAAATAATATTCTTTAAATATGGTTATAAGATAACTTTCTGTAGGAGTTCATCTGATAATAATTGCTTATTTGTTTATCAAATATTTAAGGATTATAAAACTACATTTAACAAAAATTACTATAATTGTTATTCAAACATTAGAGATATGTGGCTAATTGTAAAATACGAAGGGCATACAGCAAATGCTATAAAAAAATATAAGAATCCAATATCATATATAAGGTTTAGTTGTTGGCAATTTTTAGAGAAAGCTGTTCTTCAAAATAGAACTATAGTTTATTTTTTTATAAAAGACCAAATTAATAATTTACAATTCGATATGCCCGATTATGTAATAGTTGGTTTTAAAACTTGCAGAAAAGTTCGTGCTGATCAGTATATTCATGCTTCATTAAAATTATGAATGAAAAAGGTTTTTTGTAAAGGATTTGTAAAAATAAAAACGACGAATCAATGCATAATATTGACTTTTATTTGAAATAGCTTTATATTTCAATTTCTTAAAATCAATAATATATTTTTAATTAACTTTTCATAAATTATTTGTTTGGTCTAAAAACTTTTATTAAATTTTGAAATTTAAATGAAATTTTGTAGCATAGTATAAAAAGGGCCGATT
Organism: Clitarchus hookeri; assembly: GCA_002778355.1. Lineage (NCBI taxonomy): Eukaryota > Metazoa > Arthropoda > Insecta > Phasmatodea > Phasmatidae > Clitarchus > Clitarchus hookeri. The sequence goes on along the minus strand of NQII01006437.1, from coordinate 100,430 downwards.
CAAAATTAAATTAAATTTTCGATCCAACTCAATTCAAACTTGAGAGCATTTGTAAAATAGTTTTGATAAGAATTCGTTTTTTTTGTAAGTCGATTTGTAATTTTTATGAAAAAATGTCATTGAAAAAGGATTAAATTAAAAAAAAATTACTTTCATTAATTTTTTTTTAGTAATTAATGTTTTACTTTAATTTTTTTTACCTTGGATTGCTTTTATTTGAATTTAAAATTCAATTTTGTCTATAATAGGCATTTTTTATACTAGTATTATGCAGGCTCAAAAAAACCTGGTAAACACAACAACCAATGTTAGTTTAGGTAAGGGTTGGCTCTGGTTGTGAATGGTAGTGAATATTCAATTAAACTCTTGCTAAACAAAATCAAATAAGTTGGTTTGATGCAAAGAGTTTTTTCAAGAGAATTATTGTACTAAAAAAATGGTCAGATTTTATTATGGGTGGTATATGACAGGGTTTTGCATTTTGCAATATGTCGTCAAGGGTTTGATATTGCTATTTGATATGTAGCATACCTAACTGAATGCGGAGTTAGCGGTAGAGAGAGATTGAAGAAAGAGGCAGGGGGAGAGCGGCGGCAGTGAACCGCATCACAAAGTGTTTTAGAGTGGTAGTGGTCCAAAAGCAGTTCCCAGTTTACTGGAACTGTAAACCACAAGTGAACTGTGTTTTAAAGTTCCCAGTTTACTGGAACTGTAAACCCCAAGTGAACTGTGTTTGGAGACGTAATTTCAAATTACGTTAATGCCAACGACTTCCTACTTGGAGCACGGGCTTCACCCATGTCAACCTAAGTTTAACCCCCATAGGAATCACCTGATTGGGGGCGTCTCAGTTTATGTGTTTTTCTTAGGTATAGTGAGTGAAAAAGTGTCTATGTTTATTTTGCAACAGTCAACAGGTTTACGGACTTGGATAGACACGTTTTCAGCACTACATGCCAGTAAACTTAACAATGCAAAAGTGCGTTGTTATCAATAATTAACTAGTTCGTATAGTACTATAGAACAATTAAGTTTTTGTTATGTACAATGTTTAGTCTTTAATTATTTAAGGAGATTTTCCTGCTCCTGCAATGTAAACAATTAAGGGCCTAACACTATTTTGCATTTTATTTGAGGCTCACGCATTTCTGACTACCGGCATCTTCACAGCAAGTGGCCGGAAAGATGCTGGAAGCCATTTAGTCTGAAGTGGGCATTCATTGGAGCAGGCCGCGCGGTTCTCAACTCCCGGGCACTTCATCAACTTTGCATTGTCTACCATCAAGAACAATCGTTTTCACTTTTTCAACCAGAACATTATTATTTAACGTAACCTCATCACCCGGGAGGAGCACCTCTCCACTTCCTGCACACCTGAAGTCACAGGAGTGTAACTTCACATTTTAATCCAGAGAGCACACACTCATTTTCCTGCATTAGCCCCGACGGGCTTAGTGCATCGGGCCCGCTTAACGATGTGAGCATCGTCAACTGGTTTGTATTGTCAGAACGTCAATAAATGACTTGAACCCCAAGCCAGGCTTTTCGATTGCAGGCCTTACCTCTTAAAGGAATTTCTGGAACTGGACCCACCAACCAACCATTCTCAGGGTTTAGATGTTTTCAGTGTAATATGTACTTTTATCAGTGTTTAATTTGGCGTGTAAAGTGGTCTTACAACTCCGCATTTAGCTAACTTAGCATAACTGTCCACCTCACAACGGGCATCCATGGTGGTACTGGGCCGACCGTGACTGCTCAGGGCTATCCTATCGAACTGCAATTAATATTCTTTCAATTGAGACGTAGAGGATCGGGATAACAGCCTAGCACACCTTGGTGACTCGGCCACGACCCACAACAGCAGAGCAGCCGGTAAGAAGTCAGTAAGACGTCTCTGGTAAGTGTTTCCGTCAGAACTTTGCACGAGTAACAGTGCAAAGTTCTCCAACCCCGACCTGACGTCATGATCACGTCCTAATAAGATTGATGGAATCATATTTAAACTGGGAAAAGAATGTGCGAAGCTACCCAACTTGTTCGTGTTTGGCAAATAAATACCTGGGCGTGGCTACATCAGTGCATGTACAGCAAATATTTTCTAAGACAGGACTGATACTACATACGCAAAGGAATAAACTGTATGGGAATATCGTTGACAAAATTGTTTTTGTGAACAGCAATAATTTCTGAATTACTTTATTTCTTGTTTCACTTACGTTCTTACGTTCATTGGAGTCATTTAATGATTCCTATCTAGAAGAATATAATATTTGTGATATTTGCATTGTGTGTACCAATAACATAGTTACAGATGTCTGTTAAATATGAGTTTATGGTGTCATTGTTATTCTTCTGTTGCAGTAGCAGCAAAGGTTTCATTTTATCATGAACAAATAAAAAGTGCTATATTAGAAAAAAGAATATAAACTTGCAAATCTTCAAATTTTTTTCTGTTGCAATCGGGAGTGATTTTTCTATAAATGGTGACACATTTCGGGATGGTCAAAGGGTCTCGGCGATGCAATTAATATCCTGAGTGCGCCAGCTAATTAGTTAAGGGAATCCGCTCGTTTTTGCATGAGACTTTTGAGGTGGGCAATGTTCGGAAAGCTCGGACTATTAGACCCTACGCCCTGCATCTTAAAAAGGTAGCGTGTGAAAATTAACGTTGTTGGCTAATTAAGAGGGGTGACTTACACAATCCCGAACTGGGGTAGTGTGGCTCCCCAGCACGCCATCCCAAAGCACTGACATGAACACTTCAATTATTACACAAAATGCACTTGGACTTACTTAATGCAGAAAACATGGCCGGTAAATTATAGTTTCAAGGACCATTGCCCTTATGATCCCCATGAGGCAGGAATAAATGTACACAACTTCGGTTCAAAAAATACTGGCTGTATTTCAGCAAAAGCCAAATGAGATGGCACAACACGTAAGCGGGCGTGCAGCACGAGGACCCACACTGGCCTGAGCTAAACACGAAAGCTTCGACGGACATAACAAAAGAATTAAGTGGTGAATTATGCCGGAAGGGCCGTGGGTCTGCTCCGGAAGGGAGGCATACTCAGGGGTGCACGATGAAACTAATGAAAAGGTTCCAGAATACTTATAATTCTATTGCAGCTGCGTGGTTAAAATTCAAAAGTTGCTTCACCCCTGAGCCGCATGACGCGACCTGCCCTGATGCCCGCTACTCTCAGACTAACAAGGGGGAGGCGTGGCGGAGGGAACAGGAGTTGATCACCACCCACCAAAACAGAATATTCCTTGACAAAATGAAATGGAACATATACCCTTGATAAATACATTGCACATTATGAAACTTGCCTTTAGGTTTACATTAACACAGTGGCGGATTTACACATTTGCCGCCAGTAGGCTATTCAAATTTTGCCGCCCCTACCGACCTCTACAATTGGATACCCTATCTCACAATCATATTAATTACAATTTTTTTGTCAATGAAATTGTAACTTTATGATTTGTGCACTATCGTCCTAATTACACCACCTTTTTCCTGTAATTAGTATGATTGTGAACTAGGGGATCGGTGTGTCAGTTTCTAGATTATCTTTACAACCCAACGATTTAGTTAAGATTGCACAAGAAATAGTTTTTGGGTATATTTCTGAGCTAATAAAAGCTCAATCATGTACTACTAATAAGACGGTGTAAGGTATGCCTCAATACTAAGTACACAATAATGTACATTTGGTAAACGTAATTAAATAATTTTTATTGCGTTTACTTACAGATTAAAAACAATATATTCAATTATCTGGTAACAATCCGGCTGATGATGTCGATGAAATTCAATTAATTAAGTTATGAAAGTTTTACAATACCTTTTTGCGCGATTTTCTATTGGCAAAATCATTAATTATATCGTCGTATGAAATCTTGTTCATTAGTTCTGACTCTGAGCACAAAATAGCTAAGGCGTTTAGCTTTTCTTGGCTTAAGGTAGATCTTAGATAATTTTTCACCCGTTTTAAGCAAGAAAAGCTTCTCTCACCCGAACAATTTGTTGCTGATGTACATAGAGCCATGCGAACTGCTATATCCAAGTTTGGATAAACGTTTTGCAAATTCTGTTTTCGCAGGAACGAAGATTGACTTTTCAATGATCCAGAATTTGGTTTTACCAAAATTCTTTCAGAAGAAAGCTGGCATTGAAAATGTATGCATTCTTGAACTAAGTCAGTATCTAAATCATTAGGATACATTTCTTCCAAGAAAAGGGCTTTTTCCGTAAGGGTTGATGATGACAATTCACTCATTTTGGTCAGAAATGAAAACTTTTCATTGAATCTGTTGTAGGCCTCCTGCCATTTTCAAATCCGGATACGAGTCTATCAATGAGGACGAGAAATGTGTTAACCCTGAAAGTATCTCTCGCAGTCATTCTCATTTCTTCAGCGGGTGTTTCATCATAATTGGTATGTGAAAAATATCAATATTAATTGTATTGATAATATTTAAAGAATCGTTTTACGTTACTATCTATCCAGTAAAAATGGTTGCCACTAGTTAAAATGTCAAATGGTAAGTTCTTAGCACCCCGGGTTAATTTATGCTCTTGCAGTTGTTATTGTTTTGAAAATACCAGTGCTACTCGTGGTCGGCGAAGCATATGTATTGCTTTGCATGAAAAAAATAAATAAGTTTTAACTCAAGGCACCTCAAAAGTACCACGGATTTAACAATGGATTGTTAGACCTTTGTTTTATTAATTTTATTTTTCTACGTTTTCAAAATTACTTTTCTAATCGTTAAATTAAATTTCATAATAATTATTTACTTCCATCCAAGCACTGTAGCAGCAGATATTCTATGGTGTGCCATCGGCATTCGTGCCTGGCACAGTGCTTCTCCAGTATTTGCAGTTGACAAATAAGTCTTGTCACTTGGTTGCATGTGCATTTTGTGCATGCGCCCTTGTAAGTGATTATTATGTGCTAGATAAGAGAAATCAAATCTAAATTTCATGCTCAATTTTGTTTTAAACTATTTTAAAATAAATGTGTGTTTGTGATGTTATTATTATTGCTCGTTGTGGATGGAAGTCAATAACTGTTACGAAATATAATTTGACGATTAGAAAAGTAGATTGGAAAATGTAGAAAAATAAAATTAATAAAACAAAGGCCTAATTATGCGTTGTTAAATTAGCGGTACTCTAACTGTGTCTTGAGTTAAAACTAATATTTTTTTAAAATATATTTTTCATGCAATACAATAAAGATGATTCGCGAATCACATGTAGCTGTTGTATTGTATTTTTTTTTAGAAACAAAACAACTGCCAGTACATATAAGTAATGCAGAATGCTGATGCGAACCAGGCGTTCACTGGTACCTTTGTGCCCACTGTGACTGCCGCAGTAGTGTCCTCCACTCCAGATGCACCACACCAGCGGGCATGTGGGCAAGAGTGATAGTGTATTCAGTGTTATGTAATCAATCAGCGTTCGTCAATATCGTTTATTCAGTGCTATGTAATTAATCAGAGTTCACCAATATAATTACATGAGTGCGACATAATTGATCAGAGTGCATCAGTATAGTTATTCAGGGTTATATGTATTTATTCAGTGGCATAGTTATCAAATGTATTTGTTCCATGTGTGTAAATTGCACCAGTGTCATTAATTTAATCAGAATCATTAATTATTCAGAGTTTAATAATTTAATCATTTTTATTGATTGGTTCAGTGTATCCATTCAGTACTTATGTATATCATATTTATCGTGTTTAAAGACAGTCATCACATACCCAGCAAGCCAGGGACATTACTAAGTTGGCAATACAGGGGCTGCTGCGATGCAAATATTTAATATTAATATAACTCTGATTTATTGTGTATTTGTGCAGGAGTAATTGTGTTTTATTATGTAAGTTGTATAGGGTAATTGTGTTTGATTATGTTAATGTAAGATATATCATTTTCTTTCATCTCATTAGCATTTTTAAGTCGCATTTATGATTCATTTTTCCACCACTTGGCGTCGGCCGCGCTTAGGTAGCGGGAGCCGGCGCAGTTCTCAGTCTAGTATGCTCCATCACTTCAATGCGGACGGGCGTGGTTAGTCTCTCGCTTCACAAGAACCTCAGTGCCAGCCCCTCAGGCTGCAACCTCACTCAGTAATCGTAGCATCACATCATCCACGAAATAACTTGTATTTTATGTTACATCGCACCGAGGGGAGAGGAGCGTCACGCGGCTTAATTAATCGTAATCCATTAGTGTAATTTTATTTTACGACTACGCGGTCACCACATGTCTGTTCGGTTAAGTGTTCAATGGTGTGTGCAGCGGCCATACAGCTCGCATTTTCCTATTATCTGACGTGTGTTACCTCGAGTCCCTAGGGTGATTACCCACGACCCGATCTCATTGCTCAACACTGAGCTGGCGCCCGGCACTTTCACAGCTCGAGGGACACCGCGCGCCCAACCATCTCCCTTCGACAAGGGACGTACCGAGCGCACATCAACCTCCAGCATTGTATGAAATCATTTCGTGTGGTGACATTCCCCATCCATTTCACAACTTTGTACAATTGTACAAATTAAATTAAACACATTGGTGACATCCCCGTTTATTAAAAAGTGTCTGTTAATGTTAAAGTTGTGAAATGGATGGGGAATGTCACCACACGAAATGATTTCATACAATGCTGGAGGCTGACGTGCGCTCGGTACGTCCCTTGTCGAAGGGAGATGGTTGGGCGCGCGGTGTCCCTCGAGCTGTGAAAGTGCCGGGCGCCAGCTCAGTGTTGAGCAATGAGATCGGGTCGTGGGTAATCACCCTAGGGACTCGAGGTAACACACGTCAGATAATAGGAAAATGCGAGCTGTATGGCCGCTGCGCATGCCTGGATTAATGAACGCACTATTGGTTACATAAAAGATGATGATTTTATTAAACACTTAACCGAACAGACATGTGGTGACCGCGTGGTCGTACAATAGAGACACACTAATGGGTTACGATTAATTAAGGCTCGTGACGCTGATCTCCCCTCGGTGCGATGTAACATAAAATACAAGTTATTTCGTGGATGATGTGATGCTACGATTACTGAGTGAGGTTGCAGCCCGAGGGGCTGGCACCGAGGTTCTTGTGAAGCGAGAGATTTACCACGTCCGCCCACGTTGAAGTGATGGAGCATACTGACAAAGAACTGCGCCGGCTCCCGCTACCTGAGCGCGGCCGACGCCAAGCGGTGGAAAGATGAAACATAAATGTGACTTAAAAATGCTAATGAGATGTAAGAAAATGATATACCTTAAATTAACATAATCATACACAATTACCCTATACAACATACATAATAAAACACAATTAACATTGCACAAATACACAATAAATCAGAGTTATATTAATATTAAATATTTGCATCGCAGCAGCCACTGTATTGCCAACTTAGTAATGTCACATGTCCCTGGCTGGCTGGGTGGGTATGTGATGACTGTCTTTACACATGCTAAATATGATGTAAATAAATACTGAATAGATACACTGCCAATAAATGATAAATATGAAATTATTAAGCTCTGAATAATTAATGACACTGGTGCAATTTATACACATGGAACAAATACACTTGATAATTATGACACTGGATAAATACATATAACCCTAAATAAACTATACTGATGCACTCCGATCGATTATGTCGCACTGATGTTAATATATTGGTGAACTCTGATTAATTACATAGCACTGAATAAACGATATTGACGAACGCTGATTGATTACATAACACTGAATACACTATCACTCTTGCCCACATGCCCGCTGGTGTGGTGCATCTGTAGTGGAGGACACTACTGCAGCAGTCACAGTGGGCACAAAGGTACCAGTGAACGCCTGGTTCACGTCAAATTATATCTATAAAACATGTGTCTGGTAGTAAAAATTGAATTGACATTTAATATAGTGTTTACACTGGAGACTGATACTGCAATAAGTGTCGCATCGCACTAGTTCAGTTCACAATGAGACTAAAAATGCAGACGATCGCTGCTTCACTGGTATTACTGACTTAAGAGAAATTGAAGAGAAATAAACATTCTGCGCGGGTATGCGAATGGATTTCACGAATGTATCAGTTTGGAGTTTATTATCAGTTAATGAAGTAATTAAGAATTGAAGATCCATCCCAGTTCCGGATATTTATAAGGATGACTCCATCTACCTTTGAAGAATTAGTACTATGTGTGAGCACTCTCATTTCCAAGAATGAGGAAAGTAATCATGGTGCAGGAACGCCTAGCTCTAACACTGTAGTTTCTAGCCTCAGGTATTTATGCCATCTGTTTCATGCATTTTAATCAACATACACCGAGTCATCGTTATATGCAAACTGAAGTTATGTAATTTTTTTTCAGGGGATTCATTTGCCAGTCTGAGCTATCTTTATCGGATACCAAAATGCACCATTTGCATTCTCATACCTGAAGTGTGCACAGTAATAGTCGAGATACTGAATAATGAATATTTGCAGGTATAATAAACCATAAATAACATATTGAATAACACTATAAAATACGATTTTTACGAAGGTAACTAACCAATGAAGAACTGTAATAACTAAATGCCACTAAATGTTGTCTTATGGTTTATCAACAATAAGTAGTCATTGCAGAGTTAGGATAGAAATTGAACATCATATGGTAGTTATCATTTGTCACATGGAACACTGAACACAGTAAACAAAAACCTGTCTTAAGGTCAATGATGCACAATTCCTAGCAACCGTATTGCCTGTTATATTATGTCTTATGCCGTTTGTCATGATTATTAACATTTACCTCTGAGGGGTTTGGGGGTGGTGGCTGCAACACTTGCACACACCTGGGCAGTGCGTCACTACGACCCACCTGCTCAGGAATGTGGGTGGGGCAGTGTTCTCTTCCTGTCCAGCAATGGCGGCGCTGGATAATGTCTGCTTTGTTTGGTGTAAAAAAATGGTGGTCTGCCACGAAACTGAATTTTCACTTTTTGGTTCCAAAATTTTTGTTTGAATTAAATTTGCAGCTGAGGACTACTGAACATTTTCCCTTCTTGCCGGGTATTTTCTGTGATGAATACTGACTGTATATATTACGTTAAATGGTTTCGTGTTGATTTAAATACTGATAGCAAGTCTTGCATATTTCGTGAAATAATGACGTAATCACTAATTGACACAATTATTACATTAAGTTTTATGCTGATTGCTTCCAACGAATTTCCTTGCTAAGCAATGTATACATTACGGTTGTGGAGCACTTAGAACAAATATAAAATGTTCATGTTGTGCTGAGTACTAACAAAATTGAACACTGAATATATGAATTTTGCTTATTAATGTTTTACGTGTTTCGTAAGACATACGTGGTACACTGTAAAATTGATTTTGCCCACATTCTTTGCGTATTTTGATTGATAACAACATGTACATTTAAGAAGTCTCTGAAAAGTTTTAAATTTTACGGGATGCCTAATATATAAACAAAGCACTCCTGTTTTGACCTTGGAATTGTTGTGTGGGATGTCTATCAACACAGCTATGTTTGTGTAACGTGTTGTTATTGGTCTGTGTTCTAGCATGTGTTGTGCGACATACATAAAGAAATTTATACGTCCTTTTAGAGTTGAACATGATACAGTTACGGTACATAATGCTCTTAAATGTAGTTTGTTGTTACTTGCGTGTAAACAACTTAGCATGGAAACATGATTTTTTCCCGCTGTTTCTGAGCTGGCCAAGATTTGCCCGAGTGTCCTCTTCTGCACGAGAGGGTCCTATAGCAAACTGAACAGCCACGTTATGCGTAAGCGCAGGAACATTCACTTTGATTTAACGGTTATTATGTTTTGTGAAATGGTGATTTCGCCACACTTGTACTAGCATTTTGTTCTTCCTTCTGCTCTTAGTTCGGAAAGCCATATTTGATGTAGGAAAATAATGGCTTGGTGAAACTAGTTGGGAAAGCCTTCTTTTACGTGGTTGAGGTGACCCAGGACTGGTTGAGTGTAGAATTGCCCGGCGCCATAACCCAATGGAGAGTTAGTGATGTGGGTTTTTCGGTCAATGGCCCAGGGGGCCCTAGGTGCCGCCACCAGTTTGTAGATGATGTTGAAATACTCAAGATATTACACTAATTACACCTTTTGACGATACTGTAGGCCATCTTGTATGCCTGAAATATATTATAAAAATTGTGGGAGGTACTACAAAAGGTGTAGCATCATAGGTGTCCCAGTGGACAATGAATCAACACTCATTGAACTTTAAAATGTTGTTTACTCACTGTGCTTGATTACATGTGAACAATGAAAGAAAACAGATCCAGTACTTATGGCCTGCCGGTGACCTTTGCGAGAAAATGAATGTAGTGTTATGCAGATATGCAGTAGTGTTAAGCTCTCTGGTGAGAGTCCAGGTGGTTTTCCCCTCGGTACAGAAAATAAATAAAAGAAATCAAATGTTCCAGTTAATTAAGTTCCTATTGCAATGAAGTGATATCAGCCTAACTGATGGTACCAAGGGGACTAGCGGAACGGACGACCACGCTGCAAGTCTAGCTCAAGTGCTGAGACAAACTGGCCAAGTGGCATTGGCTTCGGTCACACGTGACGAGAACCGACATCAAACATTGAATGGTAAAACATAACATAAGGACCATGTAACATGACTACAATGGTGAAATATTGTATAAATTAAATGAAACACATTGGTGACACTCCATTGACTAACAAATGTCTGTTAAGGTTGATGTTGTAAAGTTGAGGGGGAGTGTCACCGCACTAAATGATGTTAATATGATGGAGGCATTTATAGGCAATCTCCCTTTATGAAAACATAATTGCTCTTTTATAGATAAATATTAAATACACTATTATGCTTTCTTGAGAAAATTATCTGTATTACATTTCCTGTAATGGATTTGTATTTCACTGGGTAGAGTGTTACCAGGTGGCTGTCTCCTGAAGGGATGTACGAGTCCACCTGGGCATAGGAGTGTGGGTTGCCATGCTCTATTGCTCTTAATACAATAAAACACACTCCTTACTGTAGCTGTGAATGTGGTGACGTTGTTTGATGTATTTGGAAAAATGCTGCCCACTACTCGTGACATTTTGGGGCACTTAACACTTCAGCTTCGGCCTACAGGCCAGTTGACGTAATCTGGCGGTGCGTCATGTCGTATGCCGCGATACGAGCTGCGACGACGTAACGACCAATTGCCAGTGCGCCCAATGACTGTGGCTTTGGGGTAAACACAGTTTCGGATCACCTACTTATTAATTAAAAGAGTTACCTCTTGTAATAAATAAGTAGGGTGGTCTCTTGTGTTACATAATCCTTGTTGGCAAGAAGGTGCGAGTTCCTTTCTTGTCAACCTAGACTACGCACTCCTGGCTAATGTGGTTGGTGTGGCCCGGTGTAGCTGGTGTGGTTGATGTTACTATGGCGGTCAGAGTGGGCACAAGGCGCTCGTGGAAGTGTGGTTCATGTCAAGTGAAACTTACAAAAACGAGTTTTAGAATGGCAGATGTAAACACATGCGTTCCCTGTGGCAGCATGCCACATTGACTTAACTCAGTGGCATCACTGGAATGCTGACAATTGTATGCACATAATTTTCAATGCCATTGTATATGGCTGGTCTCACAGTGGCTCTGAATTATATATATAATTCACTGAGTTAAGTCAATGTGGCATGCTGCCACAGTGAACGCATGTGTTTACATCTGCCATTCTAAATACTCGTTTTTGTAAGTTTCACTTGACATGAACCACACTTCCACGAGCGCCTTGTGCCCACTCTGACCGCCGCAGTAACATCAACCACACCAGCTACACCGGGCCACACCAACCACATTAGCCAAGAGTGCGTAGTCTAGGTTGACAAGAAAGGAACTTGCACCTTCTTGCCTATTTATATATATATATATATATATATATATCGGTGTGTTTAACTCCTCATTCATTGGCATGTTCATGCCATTAAAGTCTAAAGATTTTATCTAATACAGCTACACAAGGTTAGGAAAGCTTCCATATCTCTCGAGATTAAGAGATCTGGCAGTCTTCAATTCCTGTTAGTCATATACATTATTCAGGTCTAATATTTCGTTAATGGAACCACATACATCATTATATATAATTTTTATTAAAAATTTCTTATTAGAACATACCGAAATTACATCTTAAAAACTGAAGAAATCATGGAAAAAGTTTCACAGAAAACAGGTGCAAGTATTTATTTAAAAAACAATCAATATTTAATAAGATATTTGCGTTTCTGTTAAAATTATTGTTTAGAACTGTAGATATGAACACCGATTACCTTCAAAATGCTTAAATATATTCATTATCAATATTATTTTTTTAAATGCAAAATAATAGTTTAGGCTCGAGCTCGAAGCTCGGGAACTTTTCAGTAGGCTCGCTCGTGGTCGGCTTGTTCTGAAAATCCCAGGCTCGCAGACCTCTAGTAACAAGGAGGACTAGTGACGCTACTGCAATTTTCTGGATGGTGGACAGAGACAATGATGCTTGAGTTCCCACATGTCAGAGGATGTAATGTTCCTCGCTGCAGGTAGTCATAATGGATGGCCTAAGGCATTCCCGCCCCATTTTGTCCTTCCCACCCCAAAGTGGTACTAGTGCAGGATGTGGCTACAGAGTTGTCCCTGGGAAAGAAGTTTGTGGAAATTTGTTGGTTAGGTGTTTTTGTTGGTATCTAGGGGCAGGGAGGGTGGTGGTGGAGAACTTGTGCAATACCTTGCGAAAATACTTTGAAAAGTTCCCATTTAGAGAATTGTTCATATGCTGCAAACAGCTCATCTCATGAGTTTGGTAAATGACTCATTGATTTTTTTTTATGTTAGGCTTTATGAGAGCTTTAATTTCTACTTTGATCACTGTAATAAAGAAAGTGGTTATTTCAACGAATCAAGTTTTGTTGTTATTGGATTATAGACCGGTATTGTAATACAGGTAATATAGAAAAAAACTGAAATTTTTTTGTGTTTTTTGTCCATAATTCTAACTAAATAAGGAAATCGGAGTTAATTTTGTCCAGTTAATGAGTTTACGTCCACATAATTATAAACAGTCTTTTACTATGCTGTGTACTCCAGGTGACAGTTAAAAATCATTTTCATCAATGAATTTTGTGAAGTTATGACCTTTATTAGGTAAATGCACCTTTTTGTTAAAAGTTACAAAGTTGGCATGACAAAATACCATATACATTCTTATATAAACTTTTCAATAAAGGCTACTATGCAACATCAAAACCAATGTTTAAATAACTCATAAAAAGTTAAAATCTAAAATATTACAAACAATGATCACTAATCAACCATCGTAAATAGCAATATCCCAAATCATAACATAGAGAGAGTGTAAGAGTTGTTTCCTTGTTATACTTATTCTTATTGCTAATGCCGAAGCCAAGAAAAGATAGTTTGAAAAGCAAATATTTCATACAGGAAGACATACTAAGCAAATTATTGTGATGTTATTATTATTATGACAGTATATTACTTGTAACCTGTGTGAAGAACATTATAGAAAACTACAGCGATGATTTTGCTTGCATGTTCATGTTGGCAAGTATTTTGTCTGAAAATCCTCGATCAACGTTTTCAAACATCTTGACCGTCCTTTCCTGAAAAAAAATATCACATTTTTAATGTAAACTCTTTGAGACAATTTATTCAAACTACTGGCGTTTAATTTGAATAAATGTACATATATTGTATTTGCTCATATAATGAAAACATACATAAATCAATACATACATACACACACACATATATATATATATATAGGCTGAAAATGCATTTCCCCCCGATGCATACATACAGTTCTCTCACTAATATTCTAAAATCTTTCAAGGCAGCAGTAAAAACCTGGGATATAACCAGAAAATCTCTCAAATGATAAGAGAGGAATATTTGTAAGCAAAGAGGAAAATTCTTCCAACGCTGCAAGTATTTAGACTTTACTGTGTAGTGTCACTTCATACTTGAACTGACCGACTCAAATCCAGGTGGCAATGCTAGAACAAGAAGTCTGAAAAAGGCCTACTTGACCAGAAGTGATGTGAATTGATAAATAGTGACCTAACTGTATGATTGGCAACATTAATCTTATTATGTTGGCTGTATGTTCGAAACCCTCACTGCATTTTGATGAACAAATAAACACATACCAGATTTAAAAAAAAATTCGTAAAGTAATGTTATGGATTCTTTTAAATTTAAGTTTGAAATTGCATTAGTTGTGTTCTGAATGCCACTATTTACACATTTGATAAATTATCCTAAAAGTAGTAACTAAAATATTAATATAATTTTTTTAAAAATAAGAAATGTTCATTCATTGTACAGTGAACAGTTGCGCACCAGAACAGATAAAACATTCTAACACCTTCTGGCCTACTTAATTAAAAAATAATGCACAAATGAAACAGAAAGTTACTTAAAATAATTCAGATTTTGATTGTGCTGGTTTCTTTTTACAACCTTCACGGCAGGAGTTGCAGCATTGAGACTGGCGCCAATGTTCTTTGCCATCCTCTCACGCTCATCCGCTCCCAATAAGTTCCAAAGCATGGTCGGCTGGCTGAAGTTATCCTCGTCTCTCGAGTCGTAACTGTAAAACAATACAATGTTAATGTTACAACAAATTAGCATTATTAAAACAGGCCTACTTATTTCATTGCACCACTTAAAGCATACTGGTATTTAGGCAGTGTTAACTGGTATATCGTGGTGTTTATTCTAACAGTAAGGATATGTATATGTGTCAAAAGTTAAACACAAATAGCAAGTGCCATATACTATTCTTCCTGGTCTGCAGTAAAACTGGAGCAACAGCCAACGAACACCAAAATTTTCCTGACACTAACTATATATGTATTCTGCTGGAGTCCTACAAGCTGATATTTTGGGTGACAGAATAGGGAATGCTACCATAGTTGGTTAACGGTTACCTGAATAATTTGAACATCATCTCTGAGGGTATCATTGAATGATACCCTGAGATGGGGCTGAGAAGTAATGTGTGGGTAGGAGAAGCTTGAGTGCCCAGAGAAAAACCACCAACCAGCAGCAACGTCCGCCATGTTTCCCACATGCAGAAAACCAGGTGTGACCCCACCAGTAATCCAGGCCAGGTCACCATGGAAGGAAACTGGCGCACCGTCCATGTACTTGCCACAACCTCCATATTAAAGTATAAAATTGTGGACATAGATTTTTTTGGCATTTAACTACACACTTTTGACAGCCCTGCTTACTTTCTACTTTCTCACCATAAACACTGCCATTGTTATTGCCGCTAGTTATTGCTGTGATATTTAAGAAACGAAAATTGGCTGATTTTAGTTACTAATAATTTTTAACAATTCATTTTTATAATATGTTTGTACATGTAGGTTTTATAAAGAAATACTCTGGATCACTTGAATAAACTATTTATTAGTTTAAAGAAAGAACAATGTAATTTCAACAAGGCACATACCGCCATGACACTCCAACGGTAGCTTGATAGCTAATAATTTGTTTACAGTGTTGCCATCTTAACAATATAACAAACTTATGATATTGCATTGTACATCATATTACAACAGTACATATGACGTGGTGGAGGTGACCCAGGGCTGGTGGAGTGTAGAATTGTCAGGTGCAATAACTCAGCAGATAGTTAATTATGTGGGTCATTCGGTCCTGGATGCCTCCGTCAGTTTGGAGATGAAGTTGTCACGCACTTAATATTACACTACTTACACATGTTTACCTCGTGGTGAGACTGTAGGCCGTCTCGTATATTATAAAAATTGTGGGTGGTACTACAAAAGAGTGTAGCGCCTATGTGTACTGGCGGACATTGAATCAACACTCACTCAAATTTTTGTAAAACTGTTTTCTCATGTACTTTATTACATGTTCAGGAAGTGGACATGTGAATACTAAAAATAAACGGACCCAGCACTTACGGCCTGCCGGTGACATTTGCATGAAAATGACTTAAGTCAGTGGTGTCATATAGATATGCGGTAGCGTTAAACTCTCTGGTAAGAGTGCAGGTGGTACTCCCCTCGGTCCAGAAAAGAAATCAAAGGTTACGGTCAATTATGTTACTATTGTAATAAAGTAAGATCAGCCTAATTTTTGCTACGGAGGGGGCTCGCGGAGCGGACGACCAACACTATAGGTCTGGCTCGTGTGCTGAGGTGAACTGGGTGAATGGCGTCTGCTTCCGTGAAAGGTTGTGTGAACCGAAGTTAAAAGCCAAGTGTTATAACATGACATAAGCACTATGTAACATTATTGCACTGGTGAAAAATTATATAAATTAAAGGAACCACATTGGTGACATCCCCTTTGATTAACAAATGTCTGTTAAGCCTGATGTTGTGAAGTTGATGGGAGTGTCACCGCACCAAATTAAATGTTATTTTGATGGCGTCTTCCTTTATGAAAATACAATTACCATCTTGTAATTTGACATTGGATACACTTTTACTCATTATTGTGAAAAGTTTCTGTATTCTATTTCCTGTGACGTATTTGCATTTCACCTGCTACAGTGTTGCCAGGTGGCTGTCTCCTGAAGGGATGGACGAGTCCACCTGGGCAAAGGGGTGTGTTTTGCCATGCTCGATGGGCCTTAACACACTAAAACCCACCCCAGACTGTAGATTTGAATGAGATGAAGTTGTGTGATATGCTTAAAAAAATGGCTGCGCACTATTAGTCGCATTTTGGGGCACTTAGCACTTCAGCTTCAGCCCACAGACCAGTTGATTTCACTTGGTGGAGTGTTACGTCGTATATCGCAGCGCGAGCTGCTATGCCTTAATGACCAATGGTCTGTGCGCCCAAAGACTGAGTCTTTGGGGTAAACACCATTTCGGATCGTCTACTAATTTATTACAAGGGTTACATTTTATAACAAATAATGTAGAATGGTCTCTTGAGTCACGTAGTATACCTGTTGACAAGAAGGTGCGAGTTTCGTTCCTGTCAATCTGCACTACGCACTAATGGCTTGATTTGGTTGGTACAGGCCGGTGCAGCTGATGCAGTTGATGTGACTGTGGTGGACAGAATGGGCACAAGGAGCTCATGGACGCGTGGTTCACGTCATGTAGATCTACTTTTTGTGATTCGTCGCCAGTATTACTGAATATATGCCAGGTAGCACTCGTTAAACTACACAGCATTTTCTCATAAGTGTGTTACAATTATATAATAAGTGATTACATTAAAAAATCATATACAAAAAGTTTCTATTCCTTGTGTGCTAAAGTGATTATTAAGGTTGCCATACACCCCATAAATATGGGAAAATAACACACATTTAGTTGAAAATTTCAGACCCTTTTCGAAATGAAAGAAAAATTTGCGAAATGTATTAGCAAACGAAGATCAACCTTTGAATAGTTACTGGGGACGAAAATTGGGTTTGCTACACCCACATAGCAGTGAATTTTGTAGCGCTGAGTATTTGATAAATTAAAAAACTAATTGTTAATCACCATGTTTAAATTTACAGAAAATGTCACCTTGTTGTAACATTCTTAACTGCTCTGTTTGCAAGAAAACACCACTCACAACAGTGTTGCCTTCGTAAATATCAGCAAGCACCAGGGACGTAGCTAAAGAAGGGGATGTTCAACTCCCCAAAAAGCTCATTAGGTTGTGAACAATTAGTATTAAAATTAAATAATAATCCTTTCTCTATGATAAAATATGCTATTAATGTTCACTGTAATTAATCTTATCGCATTGTGTTGTACATTTCTTATAGAATTTGTCCAAATAATTGCCCTCCCTCCCTTTACTTTAATCAGTGTAATTGCCCCCTGCCCCCCTCGACAAGACTCTTGAGACCCACCCATGAGAAATTTCTGGCTATGGCACTTGCAAGTCGAACTTCGGAAATTCGGCTACAAATAAGAAACTGAGCTATGCTCTAAACCTGAAGAAATTTCACACTACTATGTGTAATGTACCTTTAGTAATAATAATATAAATATTTAACACACATTTATAAATGATTTGTTCATGCATCGTTATTTAGACACTTTTGTACAAAATATTGAGAAGATGTGGTACCATACTGCGAGAACCTTCGACCTGAGACTGAGAAATAAACAGAGTAACATTTCACATTGTAGGGTCGGGGTGTTTGTAGTGTCTTTTACTGGGAAAGGTAGAAAATAAATGTAATATGCCAGTACATAAGTTACGAAAAAACTGTCATTTGATTGAACTTAAATTTGGCTACATTTTGAATCTCTTGCTACAAGCTAAAATGAGATTCTATTTAGCCAAACTTGGTTACGGTTGACAAAACAGACTCATTATTAAGGGTATTAGTTCAGTGCCCTGGAGGTGAGGCAATACATCGACCATAAAAGTCCCTCAGTTTGCCAATTTTCAAGTACTTACTCCATTCATGGTAACTTAACACTTTTTCAATGAAAACTTTCCCCACAGAGGACAGGATTACTTGTTTTGTAAATATGTCACATATAAAAAGCATTTTATACTTATGTTAATACAACAGTATTTTTTGGTTAAGCTGGCCCTTATTTATACCTTTACTAAAAAATTACAACATTCAATATATAATTAATATGAATACAAACAGAGAGAAAATAGTGATGGGAATGCGAAGTAAGAAATAGTCCTCATGCAAGATATTATCAAACTGAGTGCGCAAGAATGTGGTGCGCTGTCCCTTTGGCATAGTTTTCTAGACAAGTTAGGCTTTGTTTGCACGAGGTGGAGGAATAGTCTGGAAGCAGAACTTTAGGAGGGCTTCAAAAATGTTGGACGTAACCATGGCTGGACTATAACCGCGAAGCAGTTATGCTGTACACTGTAATTCTACAAGAAGTTGCACACCAGATGCGGAAGTTTGGTGTACCTAGTGACGACTCCAGAGGTGGAGTACTCGGAAACGGCAGCTGACGAGTCCTGCTGCGGGCCGCCAAAGGAGTTGGGATAGTAGTTGGGGGCGCCACCTTGGTTGTCGTTGACGGTCATCTCGCCATCTCGTTGGTAGTTGGCCACACTTACACGGTATGGGCAGTTGATGGGGATCTGAATTTTGTTGGTGCCCAGCCGGTGCAGCTGTGTGTCCCCGTATGCGAACAGGCGACCCTGTCGGTGGAAACACGCACACACATGTATGGCCCTTACACTAGTTCGTATACTGCACATGTATCCAACATGTTTTCAAGAAAGGCGAAAATAACTACAAATTTAGGGTTTTTCAACAATGTGCCATCTGTGAAAATTTGGTTTCCCAACAAAACCAATATGTATGAACGAAAATAACATTTTGCATATATTAATTCTTATTAGCAGGGGAGAGAGTATGTTACATGCTTAGTAACCAATTTCCGATTTCCAGCACTGATCGAATATTCAGCTAATAGTCTGTTAAAGTCTTATGATGGTTTAAACTCTTGGTTAGCACCACTGTTTACACAAATTACATAAATAAAAACCAATTATACACTTCTTCTGGCTAAATTTTAATGCAAAGACGAAATTATTAAACATGCAAAAGTTATTCTACAAAATCGCTGATCTGTTGTAAGATTAAATGAACACTGCTGGCCATTAAAATTGTAACATCAAGAACGACATGAGTCATCACAGTCAGACTTATTTGACAGAATACCCTCCATACACAGGTGACATGATTACTCTTGCAGTTCGGTATGGCATACAGAACACGGGGAAATCAGTACTGTACGGCCCCACCACGGACGGCAATAATCGCTACTATATGACGCATTACAAGAGGAAGAGACTTTGAATTTCTGTCTGGGGTATCTCCACCCATGCTGCTTTTATTCGTGTCCAAAGCTCATCCGTTGTGTACGCGTGTGTCCTGTGGCAGCCAGTCGTCCGAACATGGACCATACATTTTAAATGGGCGAGAGATATGGCAATACGCGAATCTGTCGGACGATGTGAGCTAAATGTGGTCACGCGTTGTCCTGTTAGTACCGGCCCCCAAGCTGGCTGTGAAGATAGGGGACGACAGGCTCCAATAACTCCACAATAAAACAGTTGCTGGTTTAGCTACCAACCACTAGTTGCGAGCAGGACTGGGTTGCGATGGCACGCCATGCAATAACACCAGGTGCTGGGCAGGTATGACAGTGCATAATGAAGGACTCGGCCTGGGTTATGCCACGGTGCCGCCAGACAAGATGTGTCCATCGTGGTGCTGCAGGCAGAAGTGGGATTCGTCGGAGAAGACAATGGCATGCCATTCGTACCTCATGGCCAGATGTTCCATACACCATTGCATATGTAGGCGCCGATGGTGAGTAGTCAGTGGCAGCCATAGTAATCGTGCATGCGACGAACCTTGTATGTGGATACAGATTGGTATGCCACAAGCCTGAACTCCTGAGCGAGGGTGTTTGATGTGGTTGTACGGTCCATAATCCCTATGATTACCAGATGCATGTCCTCGTGCTCGTTGATGCGATGGGACCGTTGGCTTCCTGCATTTCACTCAGCCCGTCCCTCCTCGGCACACTGATACCATATTCGCTTCACTATGGTTGCATTTATTCCAACACGAGAAGCAATTTTGCAGAAGGATAATCCACAATACCGATAGGCCACGATTCTCCTGCAGTTAAAGGCAGGATCCTGTTCATATGGTTGTCGTGTTATTCGACATGGTATGCTTACTCCGTCTGTGCACACGAACGGAGGGGAAACAATGCCGCAGCCTCTCAGCGCCGCCGATCTCTTGCATGCTCCCGGAAGGTAGTGCTGTCACTAGACCAGGAACCAAGATTTCCATAACTCATTTGAGTGGGTTTACAAATATAGTTTGCATCCCGATAAAGTTGGGTCAAGTCATTAAGCCGGCGACGGGTCACTGTGTTTCTGTTTGAGCTTGGCTCCAGGCCCGTATTTAAATATGTCAACGACAGTTGCTATGTTAATAACTTTAGGTGTAGGTGTATCGGCGGGGGAGTGAAGCTCTGCACCAGTAGGCTGACTGGTGTGGAGCTTGTGTTGGGGTATCTGTATAATATGTTGTAATGTTGTCGGCAAGTAGCTTATGCATTGCATATGGGTGAGTTTCCTACAACCCAAATCACTGCATATCGTCAACCTTGCATTAACCTGGTCTCGCGACTCTGGAAGCTAGGGTTTGGCCTCACACTTATTCTCTGGTCATGTCATAGTGTGATGTTTGTGAAGAGAAGCAGCATGTGCCTCTCATCGACTCCCTGACCCCCTTTTATATACCGCGTATCAGTTTCGCCAGTGGCGCAAGTGCTGCGCCACTCGGCTGAAGAAATAATCACATCAATGTCATACCCTGCTCTAAGCACTCACCTAAAGTGGCGTCCTTTAGGCGCGTCCTTCTTTCTGTTGCAATTTTAATTATCAGAATTCAAAAATAGTTATGCCGCTATTTGTTAACGTAAACTTGGCATTATAGATTGGCAAATCTTAATCCAACCTTGTGGACATGCGCAGAATCTACCCTACAGTTAGTCTATGGTTGCAATTTGAGGACCCCCTGCTGGTGTTGGCTGGGAGTGCCTCGTTAATATGGCGTATCATTGTTGCTCGTCCTTTGGGGAACAAGACTTGGAATGTCTGTCTCTACGAGCGCTGTGAAAATGCAAAAAATAAGCCATACTGTACTGTTCAAAATGGCGAGGAAAGGTTGCATACACGAGCTACTGCCATCATATGTCCAAACTTCAGAAAGGCAACGCTCTCTGTCTGCAATAACATGAACTTTACTTACTGCGATTGAAACTCCCGCAGTAAAACCAATAATCTCTCGCAGTGCAAACCTTCGTAAACTGGAGAAGTAGTGATGGGCAACTGGGCAAACCGGGACTCGTTTTGCACATGGACCAAAAAGGATGCAGGATTATTAAACGATTTTCGTCTTCAGCTTGTATGTCCACAACAATGGCTCACAGATTTACATTAGTATGCATGGTCTAAATAGCATGATTAGACAGAAACATGTTGTTAGTTTACATTTACTTCTTAAATATACCCGTGCGCTTATACAGGATGGTACGCCTAACCTGGACACACCCAAAATTTCCGTAACGGTTGCAGATCACGAAATGCGGTTTTTGCTAAATGAAATTATGTACGGGGGCAAGTGATTTGCCGCAAAGTGACTTTTTGTAACACGTGTATGGACAGAAATAATTAAACCACATATGATTTTTACCCAGAAACATGCATTTATTTCAACAGCAACTGAAAGTATGTGCAAATACGAATTCAGTAATACAGCATATTCAATGGAAAGTAACACAGAAACGCCAACAAATAATGTGCAAATATGATTAAGTTAAGTGGGTCTGTAGCATGGGGCAGTGGACCTGTACTCACAGCTGTACTCAAACAACATGTGCCGTGACTCGTCCTGGTAGGACAGTTTCTTTATAGCAGCGTAGCAGTTACCTTAATGGGGTAAGTAGCATAGAATGGAATATTGGACAAAGGAGAGCACTGCAACGGAGGGAAGACAGGCAATGTGAGTGCAAGTCTAATATCCACACATTGCATTTTATTCAGATACCAACGTAATTCAAGAGAATGGTTTCCTAGTCTGTTTACAGTTGCTGTTTACAGACAGTATTGGAAAACCTACCCTGAAAATTGGTAAAATATCTTGACATTACAACAAAAAACCAACCTAAATAGTAAACAATGCTTAAAATGTATTATATATATGCTCTAGAAGCTCAAAATCTTAAGTGAGTGTCTGTACAGACTTGCCAACTTTTCAGAAGTCCTATCAGTTAAACTTCAGAAATTAATTTTTTATGCACGAAATCCAAGGAATATGATTTTGAAAATTACAATTTACTAACAACAATAAATAAAATCGTTCTACGTAAAAACATAATTTAATATAAATCCCAAACAGGTAAACCTATACTGAAAGTGTGAAACTTACCAAAATTTCTCTCTTGATCAATTCTAACAGGTTTGAAAAATATGTCTATGTTTGCCTAGTTATTTTTTAAAGACGCTACATTGGCTTTCTTGGCTCTGCACAAGAATGAATCACAAAATGTTTGTTCAAAACATATGCCAGATCTGTTACATTTTAATATGCACATTGACTCAAGCCACTTGTTCAACAGCTGTGACCTGAATTTATTTCTATTTTTTGTCACTCAGATCAACACACGTTCACATTCAGCATTGCTGTGTGGTATTGTTAGCCCAGACAGCATTACTTTTACCAACCTGTCAATCTTTGGGACTCTATCTAAACCTACAATCTTTCCTATTCTCGCCCACTTCACATTAATGGAGTCATCATCACTAAAATTAGACTTAACATCTTCAAGTTACAGCAACAAACTGTACTGAGTAATGGGTAGGTACAGATGATAAAAAAATAGAACAAACCAATTGAAGGAGAAATGCAATCGCATCCGCATGCATAGTACAAAAGAGCAAAGTTATAGGTATTTTCAAAGCATGTGCTCGATGTTCTTACCATCGACAGCAATAAACATCTGTAAATGCACATGTAGCAAGTGACGAGCAGCCTGAAGTGTTTCTTGTATAATGCCTCAGCAAGCTGCCACAATGCTATCCTGCATGTCTTCTGGCATCGTAGTAACCATATTGTAAACTCTATCTTTCAGTGTACCCACAGGAAAAAAATCGAGAGTTGTGAGGTCGGGGGAGAGAGCTGGCCATCTTACAACACCACCATGTCCTAACCACTGGTTTGGAAACATTTGGTTTAACACTTGCNACAATGCTATCCTGCATGTCTTCTGGCATCGTAGTAACCATATTGTAAACTCTATCTTTCAGTGTACCCACAGGAATAAATCGAGAGTTGTGAGGTCAGGGGAGAGAGCTGGCCATCTTACAACACCACCATGTCCTAACCACTGGTTTGGAAACATTTGGTTTAACACTTGCTTCGCCACCAAAGTAAAATACGCAGGACAACCATCATGCTGAAACGACATATCATGATGCATGTCGAGTGGTATGTTTTCCAGAAGTGCCGGTAAGGTCTCTCTGAGGAAATGGGCGTACATACAGACGGTCACTGTCCCTTGAATGAAGTATGGCCCCATGACGCAGTATCTGACGATTCCATGCCACACATTCACTTTCCACTGTATCTGGTGCTCCACATGCCAGACCCAAGGTGTATTCTCCGTCGCCCAGAAGTGCATATGTATTACATTTACGCGGCCCTGGTTTGGAAAGGTAGCTTCAACGGTAAATAATATGGTCTTCAGAAATTGGCTGTCATCCTTTACAGACATCAGAACAAACCTAGAAAACTAAACATGCCACTGGAAATTACCTTCATGTAATGCCTGATGAAGGNTTTTACAGACATCAGAACAAACCTAGAAAACTAAACATGCCACTGGAAATTACCTTCATGTAATGCCTGATGAAGGGCCTCGTGATATGGATGGAATTTATGTTAGCGCAGTATCCGTAACACACTTGTTTTACTTATTCCTACGAAACTGGAAGGTTCTCACGTACCCATGGGGGGGTTTGCATCGACACATGCCTACGCATCATGTTGATTAATCTCGCCCATAGCAGTCTTTCGTCGCACACATGTTGTGGAATTCCAATCACCACATGACAAGAGATGTGTGCAAATTCTTTATATCGTTTACCGTGAGATGGGCGTCCGATTAGGATACCTTTCACTATACATTTGGGCGGCTTGCTTGGCGTTTCTGCCACACTCACCATAAATAAGTAGAGCGTTCAGTTTGTCCTCATTCGTTGACGAGCCATCTGTCATGGGGTGAACATCGTGCTCGTAGATGCTCTCTAACCGGGATCTGCCCGCCCCTTGGGACCAGTGATGGCGAGGGGCTTCTGCGAGTACGGCGGGACAATGGCAGCTTGGGTGCGGCGACTACTCCCCAACTCCTCGCGTCCCCAGGTGGTGGATAAGGGATCTCCAGATATCAGCCAGTGGACCAACTGGCCTGTGCGAAAGCGCCGTCATCGTGGACGTCGGGTACCTGGGTAGGTCAGTACGAGATGGCGAAGTGCGTCGTGCGGGAGGCAGCCCAACGATCAATGCGGGGAGGGGGATCTCGAGGTGTTGAAAGATGCGAAGTGCAGTGAACCTCACTGCTGGATTCTGTGGGCTGTCGACTGCGGATGCGTAAGGAATGGAATGGAATGCATTGGAACTTGGAAGCATCCTGGCACCAGTCTTCACTCCTGGGCCAGCAGATTAGCCACCATCGCTGGTTGGTCCCGGATGTCCCGCCGAGCTATAGTTCACCCAAGACCGACGGACTATTTTGGGGGATGGGGAGGGGTCGGCTCCCCGGGCATTTTTTCCCGTCGCCACCCAGAGCGAAGATGGAGTAGGTGTCATGAC
>NQII01006437.1:36854-74701 GCA_002778355.1 Clitarchus hookeri | reverse complement strand
CCCCTCCCCTTTCTTAGCTATAGCCTCATCTATAGGTACACTCGGGGATGCAGTTCATGGCCCCAATTGCGGCCATGGCTGCCTTAATCTCTCTCTGCCGCGATGCACGTCTCCTTGCATGAAATTCCCTCTCCTGTAGGCGTATTGCGCCTAGCCCTTAAACGCATTTAGCACCCGTCCCTGCTTCGGACGTACACTTAATACATAGAAATAGGGTAGATTTGAAAAAAAAATAGTCCTCATTCGTGAACGTCATTGTGTACGTACAGCCACACACTGCCATACCACGTAGCATAACAGGTTACGGGGACTGGTTCTGCACTGCTATTAAAAAACGGTCCCACCAGGATGAGTTACGGCACATGTTGCTTGATTACAGCTGTGAGTACAGGTCCACTGCCCCATGCTACCGACCCACTTAACTTAATCATATTTGCACATGATTTCTTGGCGTTTCTGTGTTACTTTACATTTCATATGTTGTATCACTGAATTCCTCTTTGCACGTACTTTCAGATGCCATTGAAATAAATGTATGTTTCCAGGAAAAATCATATGTGATTTAATTATTACCGTCCATACACATGTAACGAAAAGTCACTTTTCAGCAAATTACTTGCCCCGTACGTAATTTCATTTAGCGAAAACAGTATTTCGTGATCTGCAACCGTTCTAGAAATTTTGGGGGTGTCCTCGTTAGGCAGACCAACCTATACAGTGTTACTTTGCAAACTTCATTATTATTTTCGTTACGTTCAAACTCTGTCAGAGAAATTGTTATGACATTACAACGCGCTTATTTATGTAAACAGTTGCCCTAGTCAATTATCCAAGCGATGTAGTTATAACAGTCGTATTGACATATCCGTTTAGTGTCGCAGCTCAGAAATTTGTTATCGAACAGCTGGCATGAGCACTCTACACTATATGCTCTCTGCGATCTGCCATAGCTGCAGCAACACANAATTTGTTATCGAACAGCTGGCATGAGCACTCTACACTATATGCTCTCTGCGATCTGCCATAGCTGCAGCAACACATGCTCGAATAATTAATGAGTGAATTGACCTCCTCATAATCACCTAAATTGTAACTAGAACATCTCTGTAAATTTGTTATTTTTATTGTGTACATTGAACAAGAGTTTTTTGGTACACTTAATANTTGTAACTAGAACATCTCTGTAAATTTGTTATTTTTATTGTGTACATTGAACAAGAGTTTTTTGGTACACTTAATACACCAAAAAGTCGTCCAATTTTTTCCCCAACAATTGATACAACACTCTGAATTTTCACACTCCATTTTTAATATGGATGTTTCAACTCTACGTCATCAAAATGATTGGAAATAATATTAGATTTGGAGATGAGTATTATGAAACGAGGAATCTGTGGCTGGATGTACACTGATGAGCCAAAAAAAAAAACCGGTATAGGCGTGCGTATGCAAATAGTAGAGGTATGGAACCAATCAGAGTAACGCGATGCGGTCGGCAGTTAGATCGGTTACTGATGCTACAATGGCAGGTTATCAAGATTTAAATGAGTTTGAACGTGGTGTTATAGTTTGCGCATGAGAGATGGGACATAGCATGAGGCTCCATCGCTATTGTAAACCTACAAGCACATGCTGGTAAAGTGCAGTGTGCCGTGAATATCGGGAATCCAGTAAAACGTCACATCTTCGACATCACTGCGGCTGGAAAAAGATCGTGAAAGAACGGGACAAACGACGTCTGACGAGAATAATTAAACGTGGCAGACGTGCAACCCTTTCTCAAATTGGTGCAGATTGGATTTGTGGACTGCCCTGCAAGATTCATGGTGTGAATTGCCTCCTGAATATCTTCAGACATTAGACGAGTTCATGCCACGTCGTCTTGCGGCACTTCTGCGTGCTCGGGAGGCCCTACACGATATTAGGCAGGTGTACTAGTTTTTTTGGCTCTTCAGTGTACCCCCTTAAGTGTTTACATGTTTAAGAAATTTACAGGCTAGTGATTGTTTAAACTATTTCACTATTATAAGTTATTTCCACACGTATATTACAAATTTATATCGCTCCATAAAACAGACTCCAATAGCAGATAGTTCTGAGTTCACCTCAAGCATCAGCGCCCATAGTTTCAAGCGCTAATGATGACATACTCACCTGTGTTATGTGAGCAAAGTAAGTGACGGCCGAAATTACTGTGAACGTGTAGGACAGCCCAGTAAGAAAACTTCCATGAAATATGCTATTCCTGGTAAATAGTTGGAACATCAACAATATGTCAAGGGGAATTTTCGTTCTTAATGATAAAGTGTATTGAAAATAAAAGGACGGTAAGTTTGCACCTTCCGTCCTCTGAAGTATAAGCCTTTAAATGCAACAGCAAAATCTTTGTTCGGTCTAGAAATCTATTAAAAATAAATTAACCGTTGTTAAACTGCTGGCATAATTGGAACAAATGTATATATTTATTTTTTCCTTAATGAGAGCCGTATATTGCCCTTTACTACCTTGAATCACTACACCCGTAAGCTTAGAATGTCGTATGGCCTTCAGTAGACATCCTAGATCATCCGAGTTCTAATATTCGAGACATTTGCTGTTTGTGCCATACCGTACAAGTTGTTATGCACGGCCCCGTTGTGCACAACTTGTTGCAACAATGCATGTGAAGTAGGCCATAGACTTGTTTACAAAACTAAATCACCATAACAGCAAGCCGGAATGGAATTTCCAAACATCAATAATAAAATGCAGAGAACAACAGAAAATGTGGGTCCAGCAGACATCAGGGCATTTCAGACTAAATTCAACAAACTATTGGCAGACTATGCCTTCAGTGCACAATGGGAGCCAATCATAAATCATCACTGCACACACGAACATGGAGGGGCGCAACGTGTGGACTGGACTGCGAGGAAGGAGATCGTTGCAGTCGGCGAGTGTCCAGAGAAGTAAACGGCGACCAGCCGAGGAGCCGGTGGCGATCTGGGCAGAGGGTCTGGAGTGCGGGTCTTGGTGAGTTCCTCACTAAGCATGGTCAATCTACTTTAAATCAANGCGATCTGGGCAGAGGGTCTGGAGTGCGAGACTTGGTGAGTTCCTCACTAAGCATGGTCAATCTACTTTAAATCAATCTTTCCTTTCTTCGCTTCTTCCCGTGGCCTTATAGGTCTAACTTCTGTATGACTTATTACTTCTATTAAAATTGTCAAATAAATACTTTATGAAACCCTTTAATAAGAACTTCTTCTCTGGTTCTAATTACCTATACTAATGCTACGCATTCGCTTCCATGTTCTTATTCCCGTAGGAATTAGAGCATAACAAAATGTACAGCTCTGTTATACATTTAATGTAGATTAAGTTATGGATCATGAAAAAAATACATGAATAAGTTATTACGGTGAGACATAAGGTACTCCTACCTGTAGAATTTTGTCCAAACTTGCCTCGATTCCCGGAATCAAATTTGCTGGATTTAAGGAGAGTTGTTCCACATCAGCGAAATAGTTACTCGGATTCTCGTTCAGCACTATTTTCCCGACGGGGATCAACGGGAATTCAGCGTGTGGCCATACCTACACAAGAAAATACAACAATGAACAAAACTGACGAAAATGTTACAAACGAGAGCATTCGAATGTAAAGAGAAGCATGAGAAAATGCTACCAGTAACCTTTGTGGCGTCGAGCGCATTCCAGCGCCATTTCTCTGCTTGTTCAAAAGTCATCACTTGTATGTAGAAGGTCCACGAAGGAAAATTTCCCTCCGCAATGGCATTATAAAGGTCTCTGACGGCATAGTCAGGATCGCTGCCTGCTATGGCCTCGGCGTCTTCGGGACTAAGGTTCTTGATGCCTTGGTCCGTCTGGAAACACAAACACACATCTAAGATCGAAATAAAGTTCTTATTTCTCGCAGTGCTTTAAGATATCTGCAAGTCTGCAACTAAGAGAATTGTAATTTATTTATTTTTAAATACGAATATTTACCATCATTTACTTTTGACCACCTGTGCTGTTTACCAATGCGTACAACTTATTTATAGTTACGTTCAATTGAGACAAAATAGTTGCTAATTAACTTAAACTTGCTTTTGAAAATTTCACGCACACAAGCTTATGGGAAAAATGGTCAGCTATGCTGTTCTTCATTATTTATATTGGGTTCAATATTAACGCTTTTATTTTGATGATTTGAACTAACTGAGGAATAGCTACATTCGTACCTTGTCTTAACTTTATGGCAACGGTACGAACATGTGAAGCTTCTTCAGGATTCGAATACAGGACTCCTTGCACCGTAATAAGTCGGGAGGGAATAATTGTTTCCTTTCACAAACTCATATCCCCACTCGGAATATCAGTTTTGTACTAGGGTTACACAATTTTCTGTTACACCAGTCCTTGAAAAGTGCAAAAAACATACTGTTACGATAGCATGAACATGCTTTAACTCGACGGCCNTTCTGTTACACCAGTCCTTGAAAAGTGCAAAAAACATACTGTTACGATAGCATGAACATGCTTTAACTCGACGGCCCACAGGCCATCACTCATGAGCATCACTCATGAGCAGTAATGAGGTCAGCCAGTTGCTGCAATCGGGACTCGCATTGCCCAAACCCCGGTAAGCAGGAATCTCCTTTATCAGCCAGGGAATCAGGCCATGTTGCGTTATGCCACGCCGATATGAGGGCAATGCAGAATGGCGGCAGGTGTCTTTCCCCACGTGACGCCGGCCGGGATGGAAGTCACAAGAACCCGGCTGTGCCGACCGCCGTAACTCGTCATACTTCACATCATCGAATACTTGTCAAAGTGGGACAGTTATAATATACTAACATGGCCCTCAGTAAGGTGGATGTAGTTAAATTAACAATGCTCCCCCGACCTTATAGTATTTTAAGTACTCTCCAGAGGTTTTATTATATAGCCATATAGTAACCTATAGTTTCTTATATGTATTTACCTCACATGCTCTACCATCATGAGATCCCCCCTCCCAACCTTAACAAGTAAACAAGTACGGTTTGGCCACAATAAAAACAATGTATAAGAATACACATGTGGTCAATCACCTCCGGTACTGGGAGGATGGTGTGGGAGCTTGCGGTCTCGATTACCTGAATATCTCCTCCTTCAGACCATGCAGTATCCATGACTAAGGCCAGAGGCGGGAATCAAACCCTCAATTTACATAATGGCAGCAGGGGGTCTATTAACAATCTTTTCGAGGTGATCTTAACGCCCAGGGTCAGGTCAAAAGCCGCGCTACTGTCCTTAGGCATTTTAGGAGCTATTCACTGATCAGTTATATCGCCTTACCTTTCACGCCAAGAACCTTAGTTTAAGGTCTGGTAGGTGGTTTTGGCTCATTTGCTTTCCAGCGCACGCGTTTGCATTTTGTTAATGACGATTGATATGTTAACATACTCTATTATCTTTTATAGTTTGTAAAATTTTGTGGGATGTGCTGTACTTGTGTACTGACAGTATGTTTATACTTGGCCTAAGACGATACCATACGTTTGGAAGCACTATTTGTTATGGGCGGAGAATGGAAAATCATTATCTATCAAGTTTGCTATGCATGGCTTGTTTTATAATCCCGCAATATAGTTTAATAGTTATATTTTGGTGTTCATGCAGACAACAGCGATATCAAGGAGGCCATAATGTTGTGTTCCCAAGTATACTATCGCAAACCTTATGATTGAGGAGAATTCCTCAACAAGCGTGAATAGTGAATACCATATTCACGACGGTGTTGTTAAGAGATACAGTAAGTGCAAGCCACTACCTTAACTGCCAAAAGTTAGTGAATATACCTACAGGCTATCTGACACTCACCCCATATTCTCTTCTCCAAAGTGTAATATTTACTAGATGTATCTTTCATTAATAAAACGGATGTGCGTAGACATTTGCAGTTGACTCACAGCTCAAACACTTGAGTAGATAGGGCATGGGGCTTTTGGGGCAGGATTGAAGGAGTAGGAGCCAGGAGCTGTCTGCCATCTTGGTTGGCATCAAGTTCAGGACTTGCGGTTGGCGGCCATTTTGGATGTACACACCCCCTCTTCACCACGACAAACCGTAACCCTAGATATTAATTTAATAATTTTTTTAAACAAAAATTGTTTTAATAAAAAGTATTTTAATAAAAGTATTTAAATAAAAAATTATTTTATAAAATAAATTAAACCCCTCCTTACCACCCACTACTACTGACAACCACCCATCACCACAGAACCCACCACCACTCATTCCCGCAACCCCTCATTTTCAATCACCTTACCACCCATCACACACCCCCTTACCACCTCCCCCTCACCTCAAAAAAAAAAACCTTCATCATCCCTTTCCCCCTCCTCTTCCAACCTCTCCCAACACCCCCTACCACAATTAAGTCCAAAAATTCTAAAAATTTATGATCATGTAATGTTAGACCTCCCTTCACCCCACCACCCTAACCAACACCACTTACCACATACCCACCCAGTTATAAAACTCGAAAAAAATCACACCCCACTTAACAGTCATCTTCTCATCAACATTCTTCCTCCATCTCCACCCATTTAAATTTCGTACACGAATAATCCAAATCTATCCCAGCACATTTCCTCATACCAATATTAAATTTTTTGTTTAATACACATAACCTTTATATTTTTGTCTACATTAAAATATTTATATTTTCATTATCTTATAAANAAATTTTTTGTTTAATACACATAACCTTTATATTTTTGTCTACATTAAAATATTTATATTTTCATTATCTTATAAACAATGCATTATTGGTTTAAGGTATAACCTCAATCACGAAAATTTCATGAACTATTCCGAATCGTATATTTTGTTTATAAAAATTCATAGTAAATTTATAATTTTTTGCATATTAAAATCATTTAAAGGCAAGTGATGTATCATAGAGGTCAGTTTTTTTTTTAAAGTTGGGCTTGTATCTTAAATCAGGTTATATCCCTATTCCCACATTGAATTTTTTTTTGTGTTTGTTAAACATAATTATGCAGTAAACCACATTTCCACAAGTCAGGTTGTAAGCAAGCAAATATTTATAGGCATAGCCGAATATAATTTGCGATCTCTCAGAGCCATACTCGTGAAATTCGGTTAGCAAGCATCATTTCTATCTCCATAAATGTATGCATTTATAAGCCGTATGACCATATACAGACATAGTGATAAGGTAAATAAAAAATAATATTTGCATTATAGTGTTTATTTTATCAAAATCAGTTAACAACAGTGAGGAAATGTTATATAGGGCTAAATTAAGAAATCAAATAATGAAATACTTAATTTTTTTAAATTTATTAAAATATATTACTACAAAAATATTTATGCTCGCCTGCGTAAAGTCTGCATCCTTATATACATAACCTTCAGTTATAATTCCTTAAACATGAAGCGACCTATTCGGGCAGTCGTGAACAATGTGACGTCGTGCAGTAAGCTTGAAGGCAAAGTCCTTGCAGCAAAAGCGACACCGATATGCCACTGATGGCTCTCTAGATGATACACCGGTGGATCCAGATGGTTCAGCTGTCGTCATGTCAGATGGAGCAGGAACCAGGGATGAAGATGTCTTCGTGGAAAGAGATGTTACTCCTGGTGATGAGTTAGCAGGCTCGTCGTTCATACTGTTCGTAACCGATTTTGGTAGAGGAGCTATATGATCGAAATTACTGTCCATCACACAGCCGAAGGAGGCTACAAGACCGCTTTGTTGCATAACTGGCACCGAATCATCGATGTGGCCTGCAGACTTACTTTGCTTGACCTTACGTGTTTGCATATATCAGCGACCCACACCATAAGCACAGATATTTAATGGGGTTGGGATTATTCATACAGCCACAAATTTCATGTTGCTGTGCGATGTGTTGGTGCGAAAATATATTGTTGCAGTAACTGCAGAGATGAGTTTTATCTGGCGATGGTGATACAGCCGACGACCTCAACTCTGTCGGAGACGGGCCAGCCAAAGAACTGGATGGCACAGCTGAAGAAACAGATGTTTCAGTAAGATATAGAGCTGCCATTTCGTCCAACGATGAGGTCAACTCCGTCGAAAACAGTGAAGAGGTCTCAACCGAAGAAATCAATGGCATCGTATAAACATCGGCCGATGGTGCTACTGCTTCTGCTGGACCTACGACTGGCATCCCCATGATATTCATGTCAGTTATCGCCCCCTGCTGCGAAGATATACTTTTCACCTCGCTAACAACTAAGCTCCTTTACTCGAACCCAGTTGCCTATATATCCGCCCTTGACGTCATGCAATTGCTGTGGTGCATCGTGGGAGGCGATGGCACGCTCGCTGTTGCACCTGGTGATGAGTTGACGAGTTCAGCATTCGTTCTCGTCGTCGGCATAGAAAAGGGGAGGGGGGAGGGTTATATGTACGAAATGATGTTACTGTTGTCAATATCACCGACGATGGATACCGTGAATTGTGGATATTTTTTAATGTGCGTAATCGGCATCGAGAATGACTATACCAATATATTTTCTATGTTTTGAGTGGGCCAATCCCATTTTGTTCTCAGCTTCAGATGAGCCACCAAATCATGTGTTCAGCCAGAGCCCTTCAATGCCTTCTTATGCTTTTTTCAACATTGACTTCGATGTCATCCGAATTATACCCAGGTACATTCGAGGTTTTGAATGCTTTCTTTTTGTGCTCATCATCGTATGGCTTTGCTTTACTATAGCTACTATAGCTGAGCTGCGAAGCTCAGTGACCAATGATCTTACCTTGGGTAAATGATTCGCAGACCGTCTTACTGGTCTAAGTCATAATTCGTTTATAGTACTGTAGCCGAACATAAAGTCTACAGATCTTTGATTGTAACAACAAAACAAGTGGTGTGTCTAATTAGGTACAGCAGGCATCATACATTTTTATGTTTGCAATACCTGAAACCGTAAATTAATGTGGGTCTGAAGGGGTTAAGGAGTCTACAGTGCTGGGAAGAAGTTTAGATCTGGGTTGCTGCAACCTCCATCGTCGGTGATATTGACAACGGTAACATCATTTCGCACCTATAACCCTATCCTCCCCCTTTTCTATGCCGACGACGAGAACGAATGCTGCACTCGTCAACTCGTCACCAGGTACAACAGCGAGCGTGCCATCGCCTCCCACGATGCACCACAGCAATTGCATGACGTCAAGGGCGGATATATAGGCAACTGGGTTCGAGTAAAGGAGCTTAGTTGTTAGCGAGGTGAAAAGTATATCTTCGCAGCAGGGGGCGATAACTGACATGAATATCATGGGGATGCCAGTCGTAGGTCCAGCAGAAGCAGTAGCACCATCGGCCGATATTTATACGATGCCATTGACTTCTTCGGTTGAGACCTCTTCACTGTTTTCGACGGAGTTGACCTCATCGTTGGACGAAATGGCAGCTCTATATCTTACTGAAACATCTGTTTCTTCAGCTGTGCCATCCAGTTTTTTGGCTGGCCCGTCTCCAACAGAGTTGAGGTCGTCGGCTGTATCACCATCGCCAGATAAAACTCATCCCTGCAGTTACTGCAACAATATATTTTCGCTCCAACACATCGCACAGCAACATGAAATTCGTGGCTGTATGAATAAACCCAACCCCATTAAATATCTGTGCTCATGGCGTGGGTCGCTGATATACAGCAACGACACTTAATGAAAACATGTAAGGTCAAGCAAAGTAAGTCTGCAGGCCACATCGATGATTCGGTGCCAGTTATGCAACAAAGAGGTATTGTAGCCTCCTTCGGCAGTGTGATGGACAGTAATTTCGATCATATAGCTCCTCTACCAAAATCGGTTACGAACAGTATGAACGACGAGCCTGCTAACTCATCACCAGGAGTAACATCTCTTTCCACGAAGACATCTTCATCCCTGGTTCCTGCTCCATCTGACATGACGACACCTGAACCATCTGGGTCCACCAGTGTATCATCTAGAGAACCATCAGTGGCATATAGGTGTCGCTTTTCCTGCAAGGACTTTGCCTTCAAGCTTACTGCATGGCGTCACATTGTTGGTTTCATGTTAAAGGAATTATAACTGAAGGTTATGTGTATAAGAATGCAGAATTTATGCAGACGAACATGAATATTTCTGTAGTGATATATTCTAATAAATGAAAATATTTATTCAATATTTTAGAATTTTATTTCTTATTTTAACACTATATATCGTTTCCTCTCTGTTATAAACTGATTTTGATAAAAAAAAATATTGATATGTGTACTAATGTACGTGCGTTAGAAGTTACACTTCTTTGGCGTGACTAAAATAAAATTTTATTACGATAGCAAATAATTTATGTAAGTAGGAAAACGATAAAATGACCAAAGAAAGACATTTAATACAATTAATAAAGGTTTGATTAAAGAACATAATTAAATAAATACAAAAATGTACTTCACATACTTGAAATCACTTCTAAAATATTATTATACAATTTTTGTCACTAAGAAATTTTTCACAGCACAATGTTAGTAAAATTAATTAATAATAGATATGTATTGACAATGAATTACTAATATAACTCAAACGTTTTCCAATTGGCTTATTACATGAACTGATTTTCTATCGGTTTTAAATATAACCACGTGCTATGTTGTGTACCTAACGTTTGTATATAGCTAGCCGATACGCTCATGCACGTTGGGTCATACCTCTACCACATTCACTGTCGTGCGCGCGCAACTATATGCGCATGCGCGTTGGATCATACCCCTACCACGTTCACTGTCGAATTTCGTTACACTGTGGGCGCGTATATTCCGTTGCACACTAAAATTTTACCCTCAACGCGCCAAAATAAGTATAACTTCAAAAATACTAAGATGCTTATATTATTTAAATTTAGCTAATTATTATGTCTATAAATGGTCATAGGGCTTATACATGGATACATTCCTGGAGCTAGAAATTATGTTTTCTAACTGAATTTCATGAGCCTGGCCCAAAGAGATTGCAAATTGTATTTGCCTATGCTTATAAATATACGCTTGCTTACAACCGGACTTGTGAAAATGTGGTTTTCTGCATAACTATTTAAAGAAAACATAAAAAATTTAATGTGGGAACATGCAAAAATTCTGATTTAAGATACAGACTCATTAAACAAAATAACTTCCTTTATGATGTATCGCTTTCCTTTAAATGTTCTTAAAATTCAAACAATCCTTAATTTACTATGAATTTTTATAAACAAAATGTATTTTTCGTAACGGTTCTTGAAATTATCGTAATTGAGGTTACGACCTAAACCAATAATGCATTGCTTAAAATACAGCAAAAATAGAAATCATCTAAGGGAGAAAAATATGTTTGGTATGTGTAATACATAAAAAAATAAATATTGGTATGAGGAAATGTGCTGGAATCGATTTGGATGATTCGTGTACGAGATTTAAATTGGTCTTTTGGGGCGGCGGATCTATGATGTTGATGAGAGGAGGGTGGTTGAGTGGGATGCGATTGCTCTCGATTTTTTATGACTGGTGTGTATCTGGTGAGGGGTGTTGGTTAGGGTGGTGGGGTGAGCGGTGGTCTAACATGACATTATCCTCGTCTTTTAGAATTTTTTGGGAAGAATTATGGGGGTTGAGATGGTCTGGGGGAGGGGTGGGGAAGGGTTGGGAGAGGATTGTGGAACGGAAAGGGCAGAGGGGAGGGTGTGAAGGTTGTCGAGAGGGGGTGTCGGGGGAGGGGGTAAGAGTGTTGGGTGGGCGTTTGTGGAATGTGAGGGGTTAGGGAGAGGGTCTGTGGTTTGTGGGTTGGTTGGGAAGGGGGATTTGTGGATGGTAGTGGTGTGTTGGTTGGGGAGGGGAATGCAGGTGTTAGGTATTTTGGTGAGGGTGAGTGGTGGTGTGTAGGGGGGTGTAGGAGGTCGTGTGTGGTGCCTGGATGGGTGGTGGGTAGTAAATGGGGGTTTAATTTTTTATACTTTTTATAAATAAACATTTTTATTAAAATGATTTGTGTTAAATAATTTTTTATTAAAATAATGTTTATTACATTTTTTAAATAAATCTAATTTCTAGGGTTACGGGTTATCGAGGTGAGGAGGGGTGACGGACATCCAATATGGCTGCCTGCCGCGAGCACTAACTGTGATGCCAACCAAGATGGCGGACGGCTCCTAGCTCCTACTTCTTCAATCATGTCCCAAAAGCCCCGTTCCCTACCTACTCACGTATCTCTAGTCGTTACTTTAATTCTTTATCTTCCTCTTTTGAGAGGAGTAACGCTCAAAATTTTCGTAGGTGTGACATCTTCCGAATTTGAAAAACCTGAAAATAGTTGGCAAGAGAAATTTAAGAATCGACTCAAAAACGGGAGCACAAAGATCTTTCATGAACAAGTAGCATTATCATGACGTCACCTAACTCAAACCGAATTCCAGGTTAGCATTGGTAATGGGTGCTATTTAAGTGTGAGTCAAGGATTATTTTGTATGTGACCCGCCCTTGAGTAGCTTACCTGCATAAAGAGGGGTTTAAAAAAAATGAATTTGAGCTCATTTTCCTGGCCAGGAGCTTAATTAAAGCATATGGGTATTAAGTGGTTCGGAGCCCCCTTTAATCTTGGAGGCCTCGTCTATTTAACTTTCACGGGTGTTACCGTACGGTGTGAAACGCAAGCACAAACACAAGCAGGCACAGGTGACGTACAAATCGCCTAAATAATGCGTGCAGCCGGGTAGGAGTGGGACTCGAGAGCTAGCGTAGCTATTGAGAATGGACAATGAACTCCGAGTAAGGGAAATCCATGGCTGTTAATCGTTTACACGGGGGATTGTATATCTGCATGGACAGAAATGCCAAGCACTAACACAGTATTCAGTCTCAAGCCATATGGGAAGGGGAACACTGTGCCGCGAATATATGGTCGCGGCTACACTGGCCACCTGCAGCCGGGAGCTTTCATCCCTTCCCGAAAGTGGAGGGGACGGTGTATCCTTGTATAGTTCAGATGAACACTTTCCTCGGTCGAGTAGTGCGGAAGGAGCTGCTCACCAGGTAGTGGAACTTGCAGTACACCTGCTCGTTCTTCTGGTTGACGAGCTTGAAGGTGCTCGAGCCGAAGCCGTGCATGTGACGGAAGCCGTCCGGGATGCCCCTGTCGCCGAAGAGGATCATGAACTGGTGCGTGTTCTCGGGCCGCAGTGAGGCGAAGTCCCACAACATGTTCGCGTCCTGCGAGCAACGCACCACCTCCTTACGTTCAAGCCGCCACAAGAACACACACACNAGTCCCACAACATGTTCGCGTCCTGCGAGCAACGCACCACCTCCTTACGTTCAAGCCGCCACAAGAACACACACACGCACGTCCTCTAGGGACCTTCCACAATAAGCCATCAGCACCGTCCGCCACACTCAAAATTTACATTCTCATGGACCGTATCACTTTATTCATGCGTCAATCAACTGAGGTCATGTGTCAGGCTGTGTCTCAATTGGCCCAGAGAGCGCTCTCTCGTGCTCTCGTTTTAGAGACCACGTCACTATGACGTCTGAGAGAACGCTCTCTGGTCGTCTCAATTAGCCGGAGAAAGCGCGAAAGAGCGAGAGTACAGAGAGAGCACAAAGTTGTATACTCGCTGGCGCTCCCTCGCACTCTCTGGCCACGCGCCATATATGTTTACATTATTTCCGTGTTTGAGTAAGGTTATAGTAGCTTTCTGGGCCAAAATCACGTAACATTTTAACTGTAAAAAAATAATTTTAATTATTTTAGTTAACGAAATAACTCACGTAACACGTATTTATAAATATTTAAATAAGCATTTCTGACAAACTCTTGTATTTTTTTTTGTCATTTTGCTGCAATATGACGGTAATATATAAAACAAAAATAATTTAATTTTATACACTAACAATTATTAAGGTAGTACTATTTGAACATATATAAATTACTCTCAATAGTTATGAGCGCGATTTTAGCTTAACATGATTTCGCGCCTTTTGGCATCGGCTGTTTGCGTGACTTCAGAGAGAAACGAGAGAGTGGTTGTCTCAATTTAACAGAGCGAGAGCACGAGGAAGTGCGAAGAAATGCTCTCGTAAGGTAGTATGAAAGAGTGCTCTTTCTAAACAGTACTCCTTTAAATTGAGACACAGCCTTAAATCGTAGAAAAGAGAGGAAGATAAAATTTCTATCATATGTCAATTATTTCTCGTATGCACATAGAACAAACATACAGTACAGTAAATAAATTTCGTGTCAACGCCTTTAAATATTGCAATGTTAATACGAAGTTAAGAAACTTTACCATGAATATTGTATACAGTGATTAGGTTCAAATATATGCAGGTACATGGGATTACATTTCCTTTTAAATATTGGTTTCAAAAGCGCTGCATCAACCGCGAACAGTCAATAATACGATTATTTTTGCACGGTAAAGTGAGCA
Source organism: Clitarchus hookeri (assembly GCA_002778355.1). Taxonomy (NCBI): domain Eukaryota; kingdom Metazoa; phylum Arthropoda; class Insecta; order Phasmatodea; family Phasmatidae; genus Clitarchus; species Clitarchus hookeri. The sequence continues at coordinate 60,246 of NQII01006437.1, read as the reverse complement.
CTTTTGAAAGCCCTTTCATTTGAAATTATAGTAAGTAAATATTTTTTTAGACGTGAAATTCTGAGTGTGGTGGAATACACACACTATTTTTTTATTTCTTACATGGCAATATTTATTTAGAAAGATGGTAATAGGACGAAAAATGGCTGAAAGGAAAGGGTAATTAGGACATCAAAAGTGCTGACTTTACCGTGAACAGCGTATAGATAGCTACATGAGCTTTCAAAATGAGTAGCTGTACGGTCGGTTGCCGAGATTGGGTGGATTTATATTAATACAAGGTTATTATAAACTCTAGTAAAAAAATGCTGCGAGACGATTCCTTATGCAAAAAAATTGGGCGTGAAAGAAAAAGTAATTCTATTTATGATGTGCAATGATTATTAACGGCTGGATGCGTTACAAATAAGGTAATACAAAAATCTGCTTTTCATGTGTATATAACATTAGTTGTGGCTCCATTATATAGTAAAATTTTGTTATGAATTTTTATACTTAAGGGTAAGGTAAAAATTTATTAAAGTATAAAGGCATACATTTTTCTGCTTGGGAGATTTCATTAATAAAAAATTAAAAAATTCGTTAAGGCAAGCGAGCCCAAGCCTTAAGGGGGATCATTACCCGTCATCTTGGATTTTCTTAATTTTCCCCGTTACTATTATCACAGATTTTTAATTTTATAATGGGCGTCAACAAGCCACAGGAGATAGCTCTGGACATGTTCTAGAACACGAATTGCTAGTCTACTGTTGCCAGAACCATTACTCTAAGCACCAGCAAGAAGAAATTACTTATTTATTGTCGGCAATCACTTTTAAGAAATAAGTAAAGGCTGTAGAGATGTAACAGTTCCATAAAACTTTAGGAACTGTTGTTTATGCCATGTAGCACGAAAATATTCGTTACACAGTTTTAAATGGAACTTACGGCAAAAAATAGTGTAAATAGTGTATATATAATATATATATAACTGACGGGGGCTAACCAAGATTTTATACTAAAGGGTGGGGAAATAAAGTCCGTCATATTAAGTAATTGTACACTCCTGAGAAGGAGATGGTTAACCAGTCGAAACAATGTTACTGATATAACTAATGAGCCTACTTTCCTATACATGGGTGCAAATATCTTTTAATAAAGTGCCAAAAAACTTAGATGGCAGGTAAGCCTTGACGTCTCGTTGACAGCAATTTAATTAGAGAGGGAATCGAAAACATATGAAACAGTAGCGAGACAATTACAGATCCACACGTAACTTACCTGAGACTCGAATCCATAAAACTTTGTAGCATAAGCTGGCGTACAACCAACTGCATTATGGAGTTATGATTAGAAGCATCAGCTTCGGATGCAATAAGTCTAACGTTTTGGTAGACAGAGTCAACTTACCTAAAATATTTGCAGGGCCTTAATTTTGAAAATAAGTGCCTGAGCCACTTACATCATGTAAGTTTACATGGCCTACCGTAGCGCTACCTTACGAAGAATTTGGAGGAAATCGGCTAATTGGTTCCCGAGATACAGCTCGAAAACTTTATTTCCCCGTTTGGTGCTATCGTATAAAAAGGCGTAAAAAAGACGCTATACATACGACGGTTCTTATAGATAATGTCAGCCTAAACAGTTTTGTTGGATTTCGTTGATTTGTTTAATATATACATATACCTTATATAAATTATTTAAACGGCCCTCATTTTGAATGTCAGTGCCTAACCCACTTAAATTATGTAAGGTTACATGACCTTCTGTAGCACTAGTAGTGTGACNCTGTAGCACTACTTGTACGAAGAATTTTGAGGAAATCTTCTAATTGGTTCCCGAGATACCGCAGGAAAACTTTATTTCCCCGTTTGGTGCTATCGTATAAAAAGGCCTAAAAAAGAGGCTATCCATACGATGCTTCTTATAGATAATGTCAACCTAAACAGTTTAGTTGGATTTCGTTGAGTTGTTTAATATATACATATACCTTATAGAAATTATTTAAACGGCCCTCATTTTTAATGTCAGTGCCTAACCCACTTAAATTATGTAAATTTACATCACCTTCTGTAGCACTAGTAGTGTGCGAAATTAGGTGTAAATTAGTTAATTGATTCCGGAAATATTGCCTAAATGTTCCATTTTCTCACCGGGCACTATCTTACAAAAATACCAGCAAAATAGTATTTCTGTACCCACGATTAATGCTTCTAATGAATACGGGTAGCATACAAAATTTGGTTGATTTTGTTGAATTCTTTAATAGATAAATCATACTTAAATGAATAAATTATGTTAACGTCATTAAAGAAGAAATGCCTCAACTAAGACATCTAAGTTTACATGGCCTAGCCAGAACTAATTGCGTTTAAAATTTGGTGGAATAGGTTTATGGGTCCGAGAGATATAGCGTAAAATCTCAGATTTTCATGTGGCGATCTTCGTAAAAGGCAGGATAGAAGGTTATGTATTAGCACATTTGATGACTCAGAGATAGAACCAGCATCTAAAGTTCGGTTGAAATGGTTTAAGTTAATTGCTTCCCGAGATAAGGTATTATAACTGTACTTTCTTCTAAAATTGCGGCTCAAAGTGTTTTTATATTAGTTCATTTGATGCTTGCGTATATACTGCCAGCATACAAAGCTAAGTTAAATTGGGTACATGGTTTCGTAGATATAGCATAGTATGCTTAAAAAGTTAGGCGGCCGCTATTTTAAAATAAAATGGCTCGACCTCTTGAAAAATACCATTTTATATGACCTACCTTAGTAATACATGTTTGCTTGCCAAATTTGGCATGAATCGGTTGATTGTTTCCCCAGACATCACATAACTTTGCTCATTCAAGTGATGCTATCTTACAAAATGGTGGAAAGAGAGGCTCTGTGTACACACTTTTGATGGTTGTAATATATACTGTCAGCATACAAAGTTAAGTCGAAATTTGTTACGTGGTTTTGTAGGTAAAGCACACTTAGCCAAAATGTTGATGTGGCTGCCAATTTGAGAATAACTGTCTAGCCCTCTTTCAATNCCGTCAGCATACAAAGTCAAGTCGAAATTTGTTACGTGGTTTTGTAGGTAAAGCACACTTAGCCAAAATGTTGATGTGGCTGCCAATTTGAGAATAACTGTCTAGCCCTCTTTCAATATATCACTTTATTAGGGGCCTACCGTAGTACTACTTGTTTAACAAATTTGATAGGCATCAGTTTATTGTTTCCAGAGATAAGCCATTGATATTTATTTATTCATGTAGTGCTATCTTTAAAAATAATACGCACATAAGATGTTCTGTACAGACACTTTCGATGGCTGTAATGGATTCTGCCAGCATACAATGTTCAGTTTAAATTGGTTATAATGTTTGATAGATACAGTACACTAAGTTAAATTTTGTATATAGCCGCTATTTTGAAAATAAGAGTCTGACGTACTTAAAATGTATAAAATGATTTAGCCTACAGGTAGTACTACTTGAATGCTATATTTGGTAGTAATAAATTGATTGTTTCCTGAGAAATGATACAAAAACCTTATTTTCTAATGTGGCGCTATCTTACAAAATGACGGGTAATAGAGGCTTTGTGTTCACATATTTTATGTTTGTAATACATACTGCCAGTATACAAAATAAAGTTGAAATTGGTTATATAGTTTCGTAGAAAGAGCATGCAAAGCTAAAAATGTTTATATGATCGCTATTTAAAAAATAAGTGCCTTAACATCTTAAAATATCTGCATTTATAGGGCCTATCATTGTACTACTTATTTGCTAAATTAGGGGAGGAATCGGTTCATTGTTTACCGAGATGTTAGTTTTAAAACTTTATTTATTTATGTGAGGCTATCTTACATAATGACTGACAAAAGAAACTTCATGCAGACACATAGTATTATTGTAAGAAATACTGCTAGCATACAAAATTAAGTTGAAATTGTTAACATGGTTCCATAGATTTAGCAGACTAAGCTAAAATGTTTATATGTTCGTCATTTTTAAAATAAGTGCCTGACCCACATAAAACATATATATTTATATGGCCTACCGTAGTACTACTTGTCCACCAAATTTGGAAGGAATCGATAGATTTTTTCAAAGATATTACACAAAACGTTATTTATTAATGAGTCTCTATCTTACAAAATTGCCTACAAAAGTGGCTATGTGTTGGCATATATGATGCTTGTTATATATGCTTTGAGAATGNATAAAACATATATATTTATATGGCCTACCGTAGTACTACTTGTCCACCAAATTTGGAAGGAATCGATAGATTTTTTTAAAGATATTACACAAAACGTTATTTATTAATGAGTCGCTATCTTACAAAATTGCCTACAAAAGTGGCTATGTGTTGGGTATATACTACGAACAATATATACGAAACTCTTACCAAGGTTTGGTCGAAATTCGTTTAACTGTTTAGTATACATGGCAAATAAACCTACAATATTTGTATAACCATCATTTTGAAAATAAGTGCCCCATAATTTAAAATTACATTCGTTTAAAAGACTTACTATTGTTTACTTACGTGCCAGATTTGGAGAGGATAGGTTGAGTAGTTTTCGAGATATAATGTAAAAGCTTAATTTTTTTATGTAGTGCTATTTTCCAAAATGGCAGCATAACAACGGTATACATTTCTAAATTAAATGCATACATGATGCACTGCCAACGTACAAAATTTGGTTTAAATAGTTTAAATGGTTCCCGAAGTACGGCATAGCCGCCTAATGTGTAAAATGGTCGCCAGTTTGAAAATACGAACCTGTCTTGAACTAAAACTATAGAAGTCGGATGGCCTTACTAAGTACTACATGTGTACGGACTTCGGTGAAATTCGGTAACTGCGTTTNCGAGAGTAAAGTTATATTTTAAGTAGGATGGAAATTTATCTCCACTGCAATTGGATGGGACCGAATGAACTTCTCAACATAAGGGTTTTGACCTATTCTGAATGGCTAGAAACTACAGGCAGCCCGACAAAGCGAAAATCGAGAAGACAAATTAGTTATATTCTAATCGTAACAGCCCGTTTGTATCTACATGTTTTAAAAAATAAGCCGTACGCCTTAAACAAATAGTTTTTAACTTATTATATATATGTTCTTACCTTTATGTTAGTTACAGGGTTTGGCCTGATGGCGTGTAACAACATTGGGAAAAGCATTGGATCTCTGACGAAAAAAATTGGCGTGTTGAGCCCAACCAAGTCCCAGTTGCCTTCTTCAGTGTAGAATTTTATAGCAAATCCCCGTGGGTCTCTGTAAAAGATTCCAGTGTAAGAATCCTGTATACAGGCTTGTGCTAAAAAAAATAGACTGTGCTCATCAAACTGGCACCGTAAACAGTCCTCCGCTGTAACTGCAGCACTTCAAACAGTTAAACATGACTAACCCAAATTGCGTACTTACAGAATGTAGTATATGAGTTAGGGAAAAATGTTTAACGCTACTTGCATGAACAAACACTGTAAAGAAGCCAACTATAAACATTGAATACTAAGTAATATACCTGTAGGCGTTCTTAAAGCTGTGATTTTAAATGGCTATACTTAAAATACACAGCGAAAACTCAGCGCTCAAACTCTAGATATAGTTTCTTTGGACCAATAGTAGCACAAAAGCCCCATACAATTATATCCGGAAACGTATTTTTATATCACATAATTGTGTTCAAAGTTGCGGTGTAAAACAACAGCAGATCAGCGANTGCTAAAAAATAGACTGTGCTCATCAAACTGGCACCGTAAACAGTCCTCCGCTGTAACTGCAGCACTTCAAACAGTAAAAAATGACTAACCCAAATTGCGTACTTACAGAATCTAGTATATGAGTTAGGGAAAAATGTTTAACCCTAATCGCATGAACAAACATTGTGAAGAAGCCAACTATAAACATTGAATACTAAGAAATATACCTGTAGGGGTTCTTAAAGCTGTAAATCTAAATGGATATACTTAAAATATACAGAATGTTCGAAAACTCAGCGCCCAAACTCTAGATATAGTTTATTTGGACCAATAGTAACACAAAAATCCTATACACTTATATCCGGAAACGTATTTTTATATCACATAATTGTGTTCAAAGTTGCGGTGTAAAACAACAGCAGATCAGCGAGTTACGATCATGCATGTACGACAAGTTGTATAGGTCGTAGGCGCGCGACACTAAATTATTACAAACGCAGCGTCGAGCGTATACTTTATATGCAACTTAACCTACATGCATGATCACACCGTCTTGTTTATCAGGCGTTGTACTCCGCAACTTTGAACATAATTATTTGATATAAAAATACGTTTCCGTATATAAGTGTATAGGACTTTTGTGTTACTATTGTTCCAAAGAAACTATATCTGGAGTGTGGGCACTGTGTTTCCGAACATCATTTGTATATCACAACATATGTTATATTTACAACACAACGGTGACAAACTAGATTAGTTATAATCGTACTATATACACTCGAAGTTTTAGTTTGCACAACTGTTCATATAAAATGTTTTTGAAATTTTATTACATTTATTCTGATCTTACTTTAATTTAAAGACGCAAAGACTTCGGAACAAAACTGACATCACTTCACTGTTTGATCACATGATTTCCTCAGTTTTGCAGACACATCCTGTGGTTATGTTACGGACTAGCACAGAAGATCAAAATCAGTCTACGTAGTCTTTACTCTATGGAGCCAACGTGGATGAGAGAGCTGGTACTGAGAAAAAACCGGGGCCGCATTGATACAGCGGCTAGAACGCTCACCTACCACCAAGAAGAACTGGGTCCGATTCCCAGCGGGGCCGCTCCCGGATTTTCGCATGTGGGAATCGTGCCGGACGATGGCGCTGGTCAGCGGGTTTTCTCGGGGATATCCCATTTACCTCACACTTGCATTCCGGCACTGCTCCATAACCACCTCGTTTCATTCTCATCAGCGTACTCCACTTAGCAAAACTGGACGCTTTACCTCAGGGAAAGTGTATCGATTCGTCCCATCTAGCTTCGCAAGTGGATAAGATAAGAAGTGGTTGTTTAGCAGGGATGAAATGACAATGGAATGTATGAAATGGCAGAACTCCAAGAACCTACCCACCCCCTTCTGCCTTCAAATTCAAATTCGGTAATGATACCAACACCATCTACTTAATAATTACCCATCCGTTGCAACCTACACAACGTATATGAATGAAACGTGGAGGGTGTGTTTGGCCACGTGTGACATGCAAGTTATTCACGCTCGGCCGAGCAAGCTGGCCTTATCGCTGTAGCTGCCGGACTTTATAAGAAGGTCCCGTTGATAAAGGCTTTCAATCGGGTTTTCCACGCACAATTAATATATAAGTTATACAAAATGAACTTCCATGGCTGCCATGCCAAGTTACTAAACTCGTACCATGATAAAGGCACATTTGCACTCACAGGAGAAGGCAACATTTCTATATACAAGACCTTAAGAGCTGGTACTCCCCAGGGCAGCATACTCGGTTATGTACTATTCACTTTATATACACACTATTTACCGCGCCTTCTCATGGAATGCACACTTCGGCACCAATGCTAATTACACTGTTCTAAATTTCCCTTTTTTATCTTAAATTTTCTTGTTTTTCCCTAAAAAAGTACCGTGTCTCCCATTTGCTAAAACGAGCCACCGAAAGGCACTTTTGGAGCCGGAAGGATTTGGGACACTCGCTTTTCGAGGGTATCTTGTTTTTTGGTTTGCAATTTGTTTACATTGCTGGAGTTTCTCTCACCTTCGTTCAACTGCTATCTTGTTTTTTCGTTTGTAATTTATTTGCACCTCTGTAGGTGGCCACCTCGGATCCAATTTTAAAGCATAAATGGTGCTAGTGTATTATTGATTGATTTAGCCTCTGGGCAAAAGTCATATTTGATTCCATTTTCAAAGTATAGGTAGCATTATTGTATTTATTTTGATTTCGTCACCAAGAGAGCTGTCGATTTAGCCGCCAGGTGGCAGGCATATTTGCTTATGTTTTTAAATTATAAGTGGTTCTGTCTGCGTCCACCATATTGGATTATATTTTCATCACCTAAGTGGTGTTGATTTCTCGATTTAGCCACCAAGTGAGCTGTAAACAGTATATTTCTTTCATTCTCTATAATTCCTTCTTGATTTTATGACCCGGCCGTCATATGAGATTTTATTCAAGCTCTGTCATTCCACCTCAATAAAGTAGCCTGCTGATTACTTGGTCCCCTCGAGCCGCCATCTTGGGTTACAGTACTTCCTCAATCTTTGATTATGCCATATGGTCTTCACCTTTAACCATCGAAATCTTCCATTTAGTTCGTCATTTGTGTCATATAGAAATTTATGTAGGACCTCTCTTCGCCATATACTGCACTGAAGCAGGTCTGGCCAGGCCCTACTCGACCATCTCCCTTCCCCTCCCTCCTAGTCAAAGTGTCAAATTTCTACCATTTCAAATGCATGTTTTCATGTCTGTTGCATCCAACTGATGCGATCTCAATCGGTTCTTAGTTTCCGCCCAGTTCATTTCAACATATAACTTTATTGCCATATCGTTGATTGTGCGCACCCAGACTACACAATAAATATTTAAGTACCAACTTTCAAATCATCATATTTTGACACATAATGTCATTTAGTTTTTTATCGTGCTCACCTACAGTATCAACATGCAGTGACATATATCAAAACCAAGTATATCATATTATTTATATCAGGGACGTAGGCATGCTAGGGCAATGTACAACAACAGAGAGAAATAAAACATTTTTTCATTGAGAACATATATACACACATATATACATACTTCAGAGTACAAACATAAAAATATAATCCTTACATCCTCCATACCATTCACGTAGTGTCTTTACAGCAGCATGCTCNCAGCGGCTAGAACGCTCACCTACCACCAAGAAGAACTGGGTCCGATTCCCAGCGGGGCCGCTCCCGGATTTTCGCACGTGGGAATCGTGCCGGACGATGGCGCTGGTCAGCGGGTTTTCTCGGGGATATCCCATTTACCTCGCCCTCGCATTCCGGCACTGCTCCATAACCACCTCGTTTCATCCTCATCGGCGTACTCCACTTAGCAAAACTGGACGCTTTACCTCAGGGAAAGTGTATCGATTCGTCCCATCTAGCATTGCAAGTGGATAAGATAAGAAGTGGTTGTTTAGCAGGGATGAAATGACAATGGAGTGTATGAAATGGCAGAACTCCAAGAACCTACCCACCCCCTTCTGCCTTCAAATTCAAATTCGGTAATGTTACCAACACCATCTACTTAATAATTACCCATCCGTTGCAACCTACACAACGTATATGAATGAAATGTGGAGGGTGTGTTTGGCCACGTGTGACATGCAAGTTATTCACGCTCGGCCGAGCAAGCTGGCCTTATCGCTGTAGCTGCCGGACTTTATAAGAAGGTCCCGTTGATAAAGGCTTTCAATCGGGTTTTCCACACACAATTAATATATAAGTTATGCAAAATAAACTTCCATGGCTGCCATGCCAAGTTACTAAACTCGTACCATGATAAAGGCACATTTGCACTCACAGGAGAAGGCAACATTTCTATATCCAAGACCTTAAGAGCTGGTACTCCCCAGGGCAGCATACTCGGTTATGTACTATTCCCTTTATATACACACTATTTACCGCGCCCTGCTCATGGAATGCACACTTCGGCACCAATGCTAATTACACTGTTCTAAATTTCCCTTTTTTATCTTAAATTTTCTTGTTTTTCCCTAAAAAAGTACCGTGTCTCCCATTTGCAAAAACGAGCCACCGAAAGGCACTTTTAGAGCCGGAAGGATTTGGGACACTCGCTTTTCGAGGGTATCTTGATTTTTGGTTTGTAATTTGTTTACATTGCTGGAGTTTCTCTCACCTTCGTTCAACTGCTATCTTGTTTTTTCGTTTGTCACATATTTGCACCTCTGTAGGTGGCCACCTCGGATCCAATTTTAAAGCATAATGGTGCTAGTGTATTATTGATTGATTTAGCCTCTGGGCAAAAGTCATATTTGATTCCATTTTCAAAGTATAGGTAGCAGTATTGTATTTATTTTGATTTCGTCACCAAGAGAGCTTTCGATTTAGCCGCCAGGTGGCAGGCATATTTGCTTATGTTTTTCAAGAATAAGTGGTTCTGTCTGCGTCCACCATATAGGATTATATTTTCATCACCTAAGTGGTGTTGATTTCTCGATTTAGCCACCAAGTGAGCTGTAAACAGTATATTTCTTTCATTCTCTATAATTCCTTCTTGATTTTATGACCCGGCCGTCATATGAGATTTTATTCAAGCTCTGTCATTCCACCTCAATAAAGTAGCCTGCTGATTACTTGGTCCCCTCGAGCCGCCATCTTGGGTTACAGTACTTCCGCAATCTTTGATTATGCCATATGGTCTTCACCTTTAACCATCGAAATCTTCCATTTAGTTCGTCATTTGTGTCATATAGAAATTTATGTAGGACCTCTCTTCACCATATACTGCACTGAAGCAGGTCTGGCCAGGCCCTACTCGACCATCTCCCTACCCTCCCTCCTAGTCTCAGTGTCAAATTTCTACCATTTCAAATGCATGTTTTCATGTCTGTTGCATCCAACTGATGCGATGTCAATCGGTTCTTAGTTTCCGCCCAGTTCATTTCAACATATAACTTTATTGCCATATCGTTGATTGTGCGCACCCAGACTACACAAGAAATATTTAAGTACCAACTTTCAAATCATCATATTTTGACACATAATGTCATTTAGTTTTTTATCGAGCTCACCTACAGTATCAACATGCAGTGACATATATCAAAACCAAGTATATCATATTATTTATATCAGGGACGTAGGCATGCTAGGGCAATGTACAACAACAGAGAGAAATAAAACATTTTTTCATTGAGAACATATATACACACATATATACATACTTCAGAGTACAAACATAAAAATATAATCCTTACATCCTCCATACCATTCACGTAGTGTCTTTACAGCAGCATGCTCNATATCATATTATTTATATCAGGGACGTAGGCATGCTAGGGCAATGTACAACAACAGAGAGAAATAAAACATTTTTTTAAAGAACATATATACACACATATATACATACATCAGAGTACAAACATAAAAATATAATCCTTACATCCTCCATACCATTCACGTAGTGTCTTTACAGCAGCATGCTCACTTTTCACATAGTGAATATAATCTGCTTATACATAGCTCAAGACAGTCTATGCTAGAAAGCGTCCAACCGGATCCCTTGGCCATATATTCTTCTTCGCGACAAATATTTTCTTTCAAGGCCTCTACAGCTTCTGGAATGCTTGTACAGTGCCTCATTCGCAGTCTTAAATGCCAGAAGTACCCTTGAATTCTAATTGCTCAAAGTAGAATCCATTCGATGTGGTTTCGCTAACAGCCAGCACAGATAGTTTCTTAGCCATAGAAACGTTACCTTACAGTTCTTCTTGTGTCTCTTCAGGTTATCACCGCATTTGAACATGTGTTTGCATTTGACACATCGTTGCATAGCACAGGAAGAACCCTTCACAAAAGTTTTTTAAATGCTTCCTTGCACTTTGGCTGTAGGCAAATATCTTCTCACAGTAACATCTACAAAGCCTTGACGAAGTCATCGATGGCAACACTGCTGTAGGTGACCCATCCGAAGAAGAAGAAGAAGTCGATNTCTACAAAGCCTTGACGAAGTCATCGATGGCAACACTGCTGTAGGTGACCCATCCGAAGAAGAAGAAGAAGTCGATGGCGACTACTGTAGGTGACCCATCCGAAGTAGAAGAAGTCAATGACGCTGACAGNCGAAGAAGAAGAAGAAGTCGATGGCGACTACTGTAGGTGACCCATCCGAAGTAGAAGAAGTCAATGACGCTGACAGCGTCATGTCTGAAGAAGTTGATGGTGCTGTCGGCGTCATACCTGAAGAAGCCGGTGTCATTCCCGAAGAAGTCGATGGTAGTACTGCAGTAGGTACTGTTGCTTGACCAGCAACCTTTCTATCTAACATATTTTATAATTGCTTTCACAAGCTGAGACGATGTATCTTTCAGAGCGTCCATAGTCAAAATAAGCTTCAAACTAGAAATCCAGTTGCTTAAATAACCGNCTGAGACGATGTATCTTTCAGAGCGTCCATAGTCAAAATAAGCTTCAAACTAGAAATCCAGTTGCTTAAATAACCGTACCCCTGAGCAATGAGATGGGACTGTAACTATTTTCTAAAATAATCTCGTCTAAAAGGACTGTGATTTTTCGGGAAGCATGGACGACGACAGAACTACAGCAGACGACATCCAAAATTGCAGAGTCGAATGAAGGTGGGTAATTGGGAAACAAGATGGCAACCAGAAACAATATGGCCTGTCAAGGACACAATAANCTGAGACGATGTATCTTTCAGAGCGTCCATAGTCAAAATAAGCTTCAAACTAGAAATCCAGTTGCTTAAATAACCGCGCCCCTGAGCAATGGGATGGGACTGTAACTATTTTCTAAAATAATCTCGTCTAAAGGACTGTGATTTTTCGGGAAGCATGGACGACGACAGAACTACAGCAGACGACATCCAAAATTGCAGAGTCGAATGAAGGTGGGTAATTGGGAAACAAGATGGCAACCAGAAACAATATGGCCTGTCAAGGACACAATAACAGGAGCCCCCACAATCCCCAGCCCTTGGGTTTGGACCTACTATTCTTATCTACTTCCGTGTGTTGAGGCAACGTCGGCCATACGTCCCAACGGCCTGGTGTCATGATGTAGGAGGCAATTTATTACGATTATTGATTACCGTTGGCTTACATTACTGGCAGTTTGACAGCCCAAGGGCACGTTCATGAGGCACTGCAAATTCCAACAGGACAACACAACGTCCTCATATCATAGCCGTCTCAAGAGTGTACCTTGAGGCCATGGATACTCTCGTAGCCAGACCTATTTTCAGTTTAAAATGTGTGGGTTGCTATTGGTAGCTTTATCGCAACTTTATCCCACCACAAAATCTGTAGGAACTGCGAGCGAATATTCAAGCTGCATGGGATGTATTATTGCGGGAAACCATTAGAGACCTCCACATCTCCATGGCGCGAGTCTGGCGGAATGTGTTCGCAAACATGGTGGCCCGACGTCATACCAAGAGGAGTGTGTCCATACATGTCTTAATATGTAATCATATATAATATATAATAATATTCATAGCGACGTTTGCCTCCCTTATGCAATCCGACACTTCCTTATGGGTGCATCTTTCTTTATGATGAGTGTACTTAGACTGTTTCATCGTAGCCACGACAGCTTCACGAATAAGAGCCAACCAAATTATTCTACAACGTTTTTACACAAGAATATGTTACGCACATACAGCACTGCGGCTCTGTATCGCTTAAAATTATCTCCATGAAGGAAGTTAGGACATTACACTTACACAGGCCGAGCAGTACTTTAAAAAAAGTTATACCATATTTAACTACCGTCAAAAATTAAAGAATGGATAAATTATAAAATTAAATGCTATCCAAATGTCATGACAAAATGATTTTGACAGTACTGCTGGCAAGACGCGAGTCAATGTTGGGAATGTGCGCAGAATACGAAGAACAGTCTACTTTCGGACTAAACTGACGGTCTCCCACCACAGCCCACCCAGGTTTTATTCCTGGCGGGGTCAGTATGGCGAAACGTGGCGGACGTTGCCGTTGGCAAGCAAGTTTTCTAGTGGGGGATCCCGTTTACTCCACCACTGCATTTTGTCGCTGCTCCATCCGCATTTCTCTGCAGCTCCCTGAAGACCCCACATGCTAGGCACCGTGCAAAACCTCTCTCAACATGTTTACTGACCTGATTGTGTCGGCAGAACCGGAGCTCACGGTGGCCGTAGATAACCGTACGACGATGGGAGTCTTCTTGCCAATCTCGGAGAACACGACGGCCTTGGAGTACTGCCTGATGTCATGCGTCACTTCGAAATAGCCGAACGCACCTGGAGCACAGACGACACCGATTGAGGGAAAGATACTGGCGTTGTACTTGTACTGTCTTATGTGGGTGTTCGTACCAAATGGTTACACCATAAGCAAGGCGGGAAGGAAGGAAGGATGGATGATTAGATGGACGCAAGGCTGGATGGACGTATGGATGGAAGGACGGAAGGACGGATTGATGAACGAATGGATGGAAGGGCGGATATACAAACGGACGGATGGATGGATTGTGGATAGATAGACGGATTGATGGATGGAAGGAATGAAAGATGGATAGATGAATGAATAAACGAATGGAGGGAAGGACAGACGGGTGGACGTATGCACGAATGGATGGAAGGACGGATGGATGGAAGGATGGAAGTAATATAAAGTGAGTACTCTTGATCAACCTTTGAAAAAATCGCTCTCCGTAACTGCATCAATTTTAACGTAAGCATTAACAGCAATACTCGTAGTATAGTTGGCAGCGAATTAGGAGAATTAGTTCCAGGCCTTAACGTGACACTAGACACAATACGAAAAATTAAGGGCACCTGCAATTCGACTCTTTCTTGTTGTTTTGCGCACATAAGAATAAAAATATCTTAATAACCACGCATTTGTATTCTAACAAATTGATAACATCACTTGCCCAAAGCATCGTTTCTAGTTTTAGGGTCCACGGTTATGTTTACTATTTTTTTTACGTCTCTCCCATTCCTGTGTTTATATGCTCTGAATTCCGTAAATTTATGAGACTGTTTCTGTCCATTTCCTGGTTAGAAAGTATTCGAGACAGGCCTCTTAAAAGCGAATGCTAAACGTATGACACCCGCTGTTCCAGTCGCACTGCCCAAGTAGTTTACTTGCATTGCCGGTGCCTACAATTGGCACCACCGTCTACTAGTAGAATATTCAAATCCCAGACTCTTTGTTCCTTAATTATAAATTTATATACGCACTCCCACACATCACACAGGAGTATGATGTACCTCAAATAATTTGCCCTTTGTTCTGTAAGAAGGGAGAGTATTGTATCCACAGTTAAAGGAAATGGTTCGTTTCTAAAGAATAACTGCTAACCGTACCCTACTAGACCGCCCCTCTCTGGACCCACCATGTTAAACTAATAAATGAACTCCACATATATTTAAATGGAAAAGTATTAAATAATAAAGCTTATATGATAATGAAGTACAGCGGAACAGACGATGAGCAGACGTGATATATGAGGGCACTACAGCGTTCGTGTGCATGTGCGTGTGAGGTAGAAAAAGGGCAGGCTGGAATGCCTACGTCACTTTAAACTGGAAAATCACTTGTTTACCTCCGAGTGTACCTGTTAGATTCGCATGGTACCTTGAAAAGTGACGGGAGGAAATATCTGATTAGTTAGTATTCATGAGTGTATTCTTAAGGTGAGAACCACGTAATTTTAAAAGTTCAGACACGGACCGTAGAATGATTTTTTTGTCTTCGGTGCATGTTCTAAACACTGACTCGCTAGTTCACGATTTGTAATTAGTTTTTAGGAGTCCTGCGAAAACTTTTGATTAAACGGTGATGTGTCGTGATATTTCTTTTATTTAATTTTACAAGAGATCTGTGGTTTTATAAAAAAAAAACCGTAAATTAATTGAATCATTCATTAAATAAAAACCTGTTTATAAGGTGTGCACTGACGTTTATTAGTATGCATTTAGGCAAACAGTGAGCTAGCCTTAGTCCATAACATGTGATTTTGACAGTTTCAGTGAAAAACCAGCCTTTCGATTTTGAGAATGCGCTCTCTACTGTATGGTCTCTCAGGGACATAAACATGAAACTTGAAGTTTTGTTCCTTAAACAGACACTTCGTAAAGCTCGTGGTGCAGCGACGGACGGTGCATACACGCTGTCTGCGGAGTACCTGCGCCCTTAGGGTGCACCAATCTCTCGGCGATGCGCTCGCGGTTTACGTGCTGCATGGTGTCCAGGAAGTTGGTGTCCTGAAGGACCACAGGACCCCTTGGCCCCACTGTCATCGTGGCGACTGCGCTGCTGACACGCCGACCAGCGCTCGTCCTGATGACGTCAGGCTTCTTGCCCTGCACACACCCGTTACTATTACAACGAAGGCAGATTGCTTGTCAATTAAAATTATCCATAGCTTACTCCTTTCCCATGATCTCATGAAATCCAAAATGAACGAGGAACAACATTTAAAATTCTAACGAGATACGTTATTATTTTTAATTATTAACAACAAAATCGGAATATTATTTTTTACGATATCAATAATGCTAACTTTTTCATTTTAGTACATTTATTTGCAGCATTTTCTTTAACATATGTAACTAAAATTCTTTACATTAGATTTCACCATCATCTTACCAATAATGGTATCAACAAGAAGTTACAAAAACTTTCCCCTACATATCTATGTATTCAAGAAAATTTGATGAAGTAGGCTCTTCTCTAAGACTAAGATAAAAGGAACATATATGTTAAAATATTTATATTGCCATCATTTTGAAAATAAGTGCCTTGCCCGCTTAAAACACATAGCCTACTTCTTTGCCAAAATTTGGTGGGGATAGGTTGATTGTTTATTGAGATGGCATAAAACGGGGACTATCTAACAATATAGTGGAAATATAGACTCTGTGTAGACACATTTAAATAGTTGTGATATAAGCTACTGCCAGCAAACAAAGTTTGGTTTAACTTGGTTACGTCGTTTCATAGATATAGTACAGTAATAAGAATGTTTATGTGACCGTAATTTTAAAAATAAATGTCTGGCCCACTTAAAACATACTTATTTACATGGAGCACCGTAGTATTTGTTGATTGCCAAATTGTATAGGAATCGGTTCCACAGTATTAGTTACCTGTGAAATTTTGCGGGATTCTATGTTATAATTTAAAAGTTTAATTATTTCATTTATAGCTTTATTCTAAAATGACATTCCAATAACAATATATTTCCTTAAACTATATATTTAGATGACAAACTGTCAAAATATTAAATTTTGTCTAAATTGTTTTAATGGTTCCCGAGATATAAAATGATGCCTTAAATATTAAAAATGTCGCCATTTTGAAAATAAGCTCACGTCATGGTAGAAAACCATAAAAGTCGGATGTCCTTACCAAGTACTACAATCAAGTTGTGTGAAATTTGATTCTCGGGGTCAAATGTTTTTTGGAGGGGGAGGGGACATACATCTCTGAGAGACTTCCGCATGAATGCATAGCGCTATGAAAAATGTATTTCAATAATTAGTTTTACCACAAACCAGTTTAAAATCATAATTACAAAAAATATTTTATCTGGATTTTGAACTGCAACATTCCGTTTCGAGTTTCTTCCGTGCTTCATTAACTTTATTGTTTGGATTGGAATGGGTTCATTAAAGCCCCCAGGTTTTAAATCTGAAGGCTTATCAGGGGACGGTTTACAAACTAACTTACGACCTACCTTAACCTAACACACATGGCTTACCTGGGATTCGAACCCAGAGTTTCCCGCAGCCCAGACCGGCGGCGCATCAACCGACTGCGCCACGGGAGGTCAGCAACTTTAATGCTCCCTTTTTGTTTATCACGACTGGGATTCCAAGTTGTTGGTTCACTTAAATGCAAATTGAAAAGCTCGCTAAGTCATTGTATTACTACGTAGTTATAGTTCTAATTGAATACTATGACATATCATGTACACGCACAGTCAAGTTCATCTACGCAGCCAAGCTGCCCTACCTACTTCGCTGACACCATGCAAGTGCAGGAAGGGATAAGGCCAGGAGTGAAGGATATGTTGGGATCATAGACTAAAGATGATGTAGACCGATCTCGCTGGCTGCGCACAACCAATCTCCGTGTCCCAACATTGAACTGGTTTTCTGCCAACACACGACTAGCACAAACGGCGTGGATTGGATTTGAGGTTAGAACACTGTTTATTAACCAAGTACTTTGAGATGTTTTTATATTTCCTCTAACCAATTTGCAAGTTTGATTAAATTCGAATTGATAAAATAACTTTATTAACATAATAGTGCTTGTCATTTCAAAATCAAGATATAAACAAACATAGTTTATCACTGTTGAACATGTGACTTTGACAATTGCATTCCTTTGGGGTAGGTAAGTGTTGGGCACATGAGCAGAAGACGAATAAGCGTTCTACCTCATCTATAGTCTATGGTTGGGATGTAGGCAAGTCATGATAAGTCAAGTCTGAGCGAGCACGTTTTCGCTTTGGCCAGTGCCACATTCACCAACCATCCTGTAGTTCGAACTGTCACCACGGGCTTCATATCTTCCACTGTTAGGAAAAACTTTTGTGAAATTACGGAAAAGTACCGGTAAAAATTATCCAGGGAAATTCATAAAATTACGAACACCTCTTATATATATATATATATATATATATATATACACTTTTTTTTTTCAACCAACGCACGCCAAGTAAATGCCATAAAAGTTTCCGCGAATTCGCAAAACTTCTCTGTAATTTTGCTACTTACGTTTTTGTGTATTTCTTGCTTATAAAAAGAATATACTAATAAAGAAATTTTAATCTTCGTTATGCGTATGTTCAACAGTTCGTAAAAAAAAAAATATATAAATATATTTTATAGAGGGATTGAACACACAATGAGACCCTTATCTTTCCACTGCCACCCCTTGATGACAATGCTGAGTAATAATAATATTATTGCGCTTGACGTGACCGCGTAACCTACATAGCGTTAATGTCTGAGTGTTCGTGATTGGTATGTTGCAGGTGGCTTCTGACTACTCTCTGATGTTTTTAAGAATAGGTTTAAGTGGCGAAAATATTCTAACTACCCCAGAAACTTATATTTTGTTTGGTTGCAGTGGCGGGAAGACTTTATATAGCATCAGCATTGTTCAATCCGGAAAGTCGAAGCTATTGGAAATATGCAGAGATTTCGTTTCTGTATATTCGGAGCTCAGTTCCGTTCCATGTCGTTACGAAGCGCGCTTGCGTATATTACAGTCGCGCCGGCCTAAGAACGGACTTGGCTCCACCTACCCAAGTGAAAGAGAGAGACAGAACGACTTGCAAAGCACCAACCACAGGTAGCGGGCAGACGAATCTGCAGGCACTCCCTCCCTGCCCGCCGTGCTGCCATCGTCCAATTGTTTCCTTTACCGGGGAGAAGTGGTCCGGCATTGGCGGAGCTTCTAAGTCCTAAGTTACAGCGGCGCTACTATAGCTGCATATTTCCTTAAAAATTCCCGTGAATGTACGGGGATTTTTAAGAGTACCCGTGGTGCGAGTTTCGTAGATTTCAACCTCAAGGTCACCGCGCCACGGGAAGGGATATGGGTGCCCTGACGTTTTTGTGGAAACACTGGCCTATGGCCCTCAATAAAAATTAGTGCGGCCCTTAAAATCGAAGTCATGAGAGCCGGTGAAGGTGAAGCGAGGTGAATTGGAGCAGCAGTGGAATGCAAGGGCGGGGGAAGCGGGAGATCCCAGAGAAAACCCGCCGACCAGTGGCTTCGTCCGGCATGATTCCCACATGCGAAAATCCGGGAGCGACCCCGCCGAGAATCGAACCCGGTTCGCCTAGGTGGGAGGTGAGTAGTCTAACCACTACACCACCGTGGGCCCTATAGAATAAGAAAAACAGTGGCGTTCTGAAAATACCCTCTTAAATCATTATGTCTACAGAATCCTTTATGTACGAGCGATAACTACCAACCTTCGAGTACTGTTTTTATTGTTCAAATAATGAAAAATATTTGAAAAAAAGTAAAAAGCTTAAATCTGAAAATTGCTTGCAGTTAGCTGAAAAACAAGCCTGTATGAAATAAACATATTGTAAGAGAAAAAACATAAGTAACTAAAGAAACTCACCCATAAAGTTATGGCCATTGCACAGTTTAGTTGGTGATTTTTTAAAATCAGTTTCAGCATTGGTTTTAGTTACCCAGATGGTAACTAACAATAGGACATTGACACATACCTGCACATTTTGGCTGTAATTTGGTAGCTGTTTTGAAACAAGATCTTGCGACATTTCGCTACCTCGCCTAGTCTGAGGAAACACGTTCAAATGTCTAAGCGGCCAAGCAACAAATCTGAGCAAGGGAATGTGTTGTCCCTCCAACTCACGTTTGGAAGACTGTTTACGATATCATATCAGGAGTAGGTATTTCGTCATTGCCGCTTTGAGCTAAAACACTATGCAATGGCACGTAATAGCGGAAAAAAGCGAAGGTTAAGTAAAAAAAAAAAGAAAAAAAGAAAAAAAAGAAGCCCGTAAGACCTTCAGGTGTTGCTTAGAGAATAAACTATTGCATGTCTCTTAAGGTGAAATTTGAGCGATCCAAATATGTATATACATTCACCTATCATGGGCTTAAAAATATGAATGTTTATTCAAGTTCCGTTCGAACCATACATTCATGGTCTTTAGTAGATCATCGACGAAGTTGCCCAAATTCTACCATATGAGATATCACCAAAGCTTATATTATGAAGGAATTTTCACTAACACGCAGAATATTGTATACGGACCACATTCAGCGTGTGATTATTTATGCATGTTTATGCATATAGAAATGTAATTCATTAAATTAATATTTTTGCAGAAAAAATTTATAATAATAAGATTTCAAGTTTTCATTTAGCAGTGTATTCTTGATAAAGGCATACTGCGGCCTTTTATTTACCTTGAATTGTAAAATTTATGTTATAAACTTTTAATTTAAAATTTGCCTTATCATTTTGTGCCTATTACAGAAGCTCTAAATAATAAACGCAATTCTTTTTCAAGCCAAAATATTATCTGTAAATTTCACCTACCAGAAATACATGATCATACGAGGAGCATAACTGTTAAACGTGTTATACATAAAAATCATAATATTTTGGGAAACAAGAAAATGTTTTACACAATATATTTTAAAGATATCATTTTTATACTTCCATCCGCCGTATTTATATTCAGAGAGATAAAACAGGGAGAGTAATTAAGCCTTCTACTGTTCAACGTAAAATTGAATGAAATTATTCGATATATGGAAAGGAATGGATAAAAACTGGGGGAAAATGATGTACATGCTATGCTGATGAAGCACTTTTAGAAGCTAAAAATGAAGATTAAGTGCAACAACTGCTTTATGAGCTCAATAAAATCTGCCGAAACATTAATATGATATTTTAAAAGAGAAGACAAAACGTACGACGATCGCAAAAGACTTTGTTCTTTGTCGTTTGGTAGTCGACAGTAGTACAATTGACCCAATCTCTCAGATTGAATATCTGGAAATAAAAATAACTATTTAAGATTTGGCAGAGAAAGATACAAAAGGAACAAATAACAAAAGGCAATAGAATATTGCCGGCTGTCGCATTTACCCATTTGATACAATAAATTTCCACAGCAAGATACTAAATCAAGAATGTGTAAATGTGTGAAGATTTGCATTTTCAACGGAAACAAAGAGTACTCAGTAACTACTTGAGGTCGCAGAAATCCCAATGTTAAGAAAAAATATGTTATTAAAGAGTTGGATGCGGGACAGAAACGAGAACATTAGATAATCTTGACATAATATCCATTTTACTGAATGGATAACTTCACGTAGAAGAGAATGAAATCCAACTATTGAAAGGATGCAAGAAGTTAGAAGAGTGAAAATAACGAGAGATGAGAGACCCAGTCTATATTAATCTTGGAATGTAATAAGGCCTAAGATCTAGAAGAGGAATAATGGACGTATGCGACTTTAATTAGTTTTTAGGTACCCTATTAACTAAAATGTTTATGTTATTTTAGTTTAAATAATACAGCCTGCAAATTAATTGGCACAAGACGATTGGATCAAACATGTCTTGATCAGAAAAGTATTTTCTGGATATAATATGTTTTGTGTTGTATGTTTTATGTGTAATTGTTTTCTGGTTAGTGCTGAGTTCTTATACTAAAATATGGTTAAGCGAAATACCTGAGACTTTGCTTTAGGGCCTACATAATTTGATAAAAAAAGATCAAGTAATCAATGAATGTTTAAAAATCAATAGCCAATACAAAACATAGAAAACAAGGTGAGTACAACTCACAAATTAATACAGTACATCTACCAATTAAATATGAAAAAAGCCTGAAAAACTGCATTCTTGTGTAAACATTTTACTAATGCCAACAATAATAATTAATTTTCTAGAACCTGCTTGTAATTCTCCTACATCACTAATTGTTTATTCTTCAACACTTTAACATTTAAACCACATCAATCACCAATATGGTCGTTTAACTACTATTGTTATGCAATATAGCTGCACATAAACAAAAAAAGGAACGATGAGCATTAAAGTAGTAGGGTGATGCGCAGAGACTATATGACGCGTTCCCAGCCTGTCTCAACGATCAAAACAAAGATATTGTAAATGTGATATTTTTGAACTTAACTTAAGATATATTGATCAACAAATCACATTTAAATACCATGTCATAAAAGGATATAACATAATTAGCAATAAAGGTGCATCATCGTTTCGACAATATTTTGTCAATGCCACGTGAAAAAAAATTGATATAACTAGTTTTATTTTTCGGTTGCGCCCTTCATATGTATATAAAACGATACGTGCAGTTTTCATTTGACCTATTTCTAATTTTTTAAAAGCCTTTACTAATTCCTTATGTTACTTCATAATTATCAGTATTTGAAATTTCAAACGGCATAATAAATACTTCGCACAGCAACTCAGTGCTTCGTGTAGAGCTTGAACCGGTGCCAGCGTTGAAAGAATGCACCTTATCTACCACAAGAGTGTATCTTATCTACGACAACGGAGCGGCGCGAGGCGCAGGTCTAGGTACCTGCAGGAGACATCGCCACGACCGGCTCTGGAACTGCGCTTGTGGGGAAGCTTCAACTGAAGCTGTGCAAGCCTTAGAATGTGAACGCAGGCTGTTGTTGCGGCTGGAAAATGCCTAACACTTTTCACACGAGTATACGGTACGCCAATTTAGCTCTCCGTGCATCTGCGATNGTTGCGGCTGGAAAATGCCTAACACTTTTCACACGAGTATACGGTACGCCAATTTAGCTCTCCGTGCATCTGCGATCTTCTTGTTGTCGAGCGATGCACGTGAAATAAAGATATACACAAGGGGCTGTAGTGGTGTAGTGGTCAGATCACTCGCCTCTCGCCACGTCAAACCGGCTTCTACTCCCTGCGGAATCAAACTCGAATTTTCGCTTGTAGCCCAGTCATATTAGGGGTTTCACCTCGGAATGAAAGATAATAAGCTGTAAATTGGTATAAGCCTTTGTTTTGTCGTTCTTAATGTTGTCTCAAAAGTCACCAATGTTATCGTGTCCGCGTCTTAAGATATTGAAGGTCAAAGGTCATAAAAATCGGTTTTTC